>OVBE01001080.1:0-40216 GCA_900406425.1 Iberis pinnata
TCCGGACCTCTACCTAGATTACTTATAGGACCCTCTTTGCGGCTCACCCTAACATCTCTTGTACTCAATGTGTCTTCAATGCTCTCGATCCGCCGTTAAACCCTTTTGAACTTCCCGTAACCGTTGGCTCGATCGTTTCCGCGGAGTCCCTGCGACCTGGGCTTCTTGGTAATTTGAGGCAGCCCACTCGACGCTTTTCCCTCGGTGGGCTTCACCGGCCCATCACTCGCTTCTCATGTTCACGGGCCTTGCGTGGCTTGTTGTATCCCGTATTCAAGTGCTTCATCAGGATTTTCCAACAGAGCTCTTCGCGCGCTGAGCTCTCTCTGCTCTCTGCGCGCTGATCTCTCTCTCCTCTCCGCGTGCTGAGCTCCCTCTGCTCTCCGCGCGCTGAGCTCCCTCTGCTCTCCGCGCGCTGAGCTCTCTCTGCTCTCCACGCGCAGAGCTCTCTCTCCTCTCCGCGCGCTGAGCTCCCTCTGATCTCTGCGCGCTGAGCTATCTCTGCTCTCCACGCGCAGAGCTCTCTTTGCTCTCCGCGCGCTGAGATCTCTCTACGCAGATGGGTTCCGGGTGGGCTGTTCTAGCCCATTCCTACCTTCCACCCACTTTTAGCCGACCCGAGCCCACTAATTGGCCCAAGTCGATTTGTGCGCCCACAATGACCTTCGTCCATTATATCGATGACAAAGAAATTGCCAAGGACGACTTCCAATTCGATGCTAACCATGAACCACCAACGACTGATTAGCAAGACGAGATCAAGCATTATATAGCATATGGTACTCTACCAGATTACAAGTGGGCTGCACATAGACTGAAAGAAAAATCTTCTCACTATGATTGATCAACGAGCACCTACTGCGACGTGATTCAACTGGGATCTTACTCTCCTGCCTCAGCACCGAAGAGGCCAAACGTGTCATCAGAGAAACACACGACAAAGCCGACAAAAACCACTCGAATGGATGAGCACTAACCCTCAAGATAAGGAAATACATACATTTTTGGCCTACAATGATCGCTGACTGCCACAAGTACGCGCTAAAATGCGAACAATGCTAGCGACACGCATTGAGTAGCCATCAGCCGACATACCTACTTCGAACTTCAACATCTCTATACCCCTTCATGCGATGGGCGATGGATATTGTCGGTCCCATGCCTTTTTCATGCGAAAAATACATCCTCGTCATGACGGACTACTTCACCAAGTGGGTAGAAACCAAATCTTATACGGAGATAAACGACTTCGAAGTCCAAAATTTTGTTGGAAACTTATCATTTTCCGGAATGGTCTGCCATATGAGATTTTCACTGACAACAGAACACAATTCTGCTCTCGCAAGTTCAAAAATTTTTTCTCCGAATGGAAGATCCGACTAAGTCACTCCACCCCGAGATATCCCTAAGGCAACGGCCAGGCCGAGGCAACGAACAAGACCATCGTTAATGGTTTAAGGAAGAGGCTTAAAAGAAGGAAAGGCTTATGGGAGGATGAACTCGACAGTGTCCTTTGGTCGCATTGAACCACACCCCGAAGAGCGACAAAAATAACACCTTTTTCTTTCGCGCACGAAAGCGAAGCCATGGTACATGCCGAAGGCAACATATACTGCTTAAGGAGTATAAAGATCCCCAAAGCCACCAACGTAACATCACCATGTTAAGCGATAAGCTAGACAAAACTGAGTAACTACGCGATTATGCCTTACTTCGAATTCAAAACTACCAACAAGCTGCAACTAGGTATTATAACAAGAACGTCAACGTGAGGATATTTTCTGAAGTGACCTGGTACTGCATCACATCTTCGAAAACACCAAAGAGTATCACGCAGGCAAGTTTGGAGTGAAATAGGAAGGGCCATACCAAATACTAAAGGTCGTAAAGCCAGGCGTCTACTAGCTCGCCGACCTCGAGGGAACAATGCAGCCGAGATCATGAAACGGACGACACCTCAAATCTTATACTACTGATTTAGGTAACGTTGTAACATGAACTATGAATGAATTGATCCCTCTATAATGGGTACGTAGGCAACCCGAATTGGATGCAGCTGTAAAAAAATAACAATAAATAAGGGGGGGGGGGGGGGANTCACTATGTAACCACTCTAATTCTATATCGCTTATATTGGTCAAATAAAACCGCACAATTATGACTAAAAAAAACAAGTCGAGTCCAAACTCACCGAGCCCAGCGTCGAAAAATCCTAACAAGCCGAGCCAGTCTCGCAGCGACATCCTTGACAGATGATCGCTATTGGAATAAGGAACAACTAGGCAATGATACTTGCCCTCGAAAAGCCAAGTACCATACTTGCACTTCCAAAAGTACCCCGACTACGTGGTAAGCCAAGCCCATACTCGCGAGGTCGTCACATACTTAGAATACAAAGAGTAAGCTGATGTTAACGCAACCTTGCACCTTCGCGTCCAATCTCGCAAACCTAACGACCAAACACGACGCAACCGAGAAATAGAATAACTGTAAACCAAACAGAACTAGCAAGCAAAAAACGGATTTCATTAACAACATAAAGTTTTACATCATCCAAAATAAAAGGAAAGGAAAAAATGAAGAACAGAGATAGAGGAAACAAGATAAAAGAATCAAGCATCAAAATTCAAAGGACCGTCAGCCATCCCAGAAGAACAGAATGAAACTTGATTGTCGGCCGGTTGAGAAGGCTTGCGAGGAGGTGCCAATGGGCCGCCTAAGTCTTCAACTATTAGCTCGGTGATAACCATCATGTCGCGAATAGACTGTTTGGTCTCTAACTGCTCTTCTAGTGCCTCGACTAAAACATCGGGCACTGACCCGCCAAAGAACTTCACCATCTCGAAAAGCTCCTTCCATTTCTTAAAACAAACAATCGACTCCTCTACAAGTTGGAAACTTCGCTTGTGCTTTAAATGTTGACAAAGTGTAGCAAAGCGCTCGTCGATGCTAGCTCTCCATAACCTCTCAGCTTCTTTGACCTTCTCTTTCACAACCTGGTCAAATTTTCTCTAAAGTTAGGACCTCTCATTGTTATCCCCACCCATGCGCTTCTTCATCGCGACATTCTACTCATGCAACCTTTTTACCTCGGCCTAGAGCTCAACGTTGCGGGATGAGAGAGTGTCATTATCAGCCTTCAAAGCTTCACACTCAGTGGCGTTAAGCTTCATATACGCAGTAGCCCTCTCAGCGAGCCAAAACAACTCCTTCACATGCGCATCAAGAGTCTCCCTTAGCTGCTCCAAGACCTTGACCTTCTCTTTCTCCTGCTCAAGGAGATCACAAAATTTATCCCCATATTTCTGGATGACCAGTAGGGCATCATGTGCTTTCCGCACCTTCAGCTTGAACCACCTAAACATATGGTTCGCCAACATCCCACTCTACAAGAGAAAATGCATTAGCACAACGCGAAACCATCCCCGAATGAATATGACGACATGATACCTTGACATAAGAGCAAACGAAGTCGTCGAAAACCTCAGCAGTTCTGTGATCGCTCTCATCCTCCACGAAAGATCCCAAGGGAACCAAACGACGAACAAGATCTCCACATGCAGTGGCATCGTTGTACATCCTTAAGATATCGTCGTAGTGGAAATTGAACGATATCTTTTCTCCATCCTCCGTATAATGCTCCGCTTAGCCTTGATCATCCTCTTCCTCTCCACCTTCTATCTCTGCATTATGCCCCTCCAAGGGAACCTCTTCTTCTCCCCATCTTACCCAACACCAATGTTGGCGGAAATGGTACCTCCGTTCTCCTAATCCCTTACCACAAAGGCCAAGAGATCATCCTCAACCCCCATAATAGCAAGCGCCCTATAGGCTCGTTTCTGTCCCCTCAGCTTGTCTAATGGCTTCCTCTTCCTCTTGGTGGCAGGCACCGCAATCCTCTTCTATGCAGCCTTCTCAGTTAAGCCCGGTTGGATGGCACTATCAACTCGTTCGGTGGCGTTGATTTCTATCTCAGCCACGGGAATTTCCACCCTCCCAGTCGATTCTGGAACCGCGACTGAACCCAATAACTTAGCAGATGCAGCAGCTTGCTTCTGCAGGGTGGCCGCTTTCAGCTCGTCGATGAAACTTCCAAACATTATTCTTTGTCGAGGAAAAGGGAAATGATTCTCCTCCCACTCTTCAACCCCACGAGCCTTGATCTTCCTCACATTGTCGAAGAAATTTGGAGGATAGTTCTTGAGGTTCAGCGGTAAATCTGCAAACATAGAACAAGACAGTCATGACCCTACAGAAAAGGGAAAACGACAACGCCATCGCAAAGCTTTACCGATGGACATATTCCATATCCTAGAATAATTGTAACCGTATGACAGAGCAGAGGCCTCATTGACCTTTACGAAGAATCACTGACGCTTCCAGTCCCATATCTTCTTCTTCACCTCCGTCAGAAACTTGTGCTGGGTCTTGAAAGTGACGTAGAAGAAGCTCTTGTCGACACTCACTCTGTCAACTGTCCTGAAGCTATGATAGATATATGTCACCTCCTCGAAGATTTTCCCGCAAACATCAACTCCGACCTCGGCAACCAACACGAGGGTCCCCACCAAGTTTCGAATTGACGAGTGGAAACCACAAATTCGTCTGCGACGACCTTGGGAGAAGGCCATTTTGCACTTCGCAACAGTGCGCGATGAATATCTTGGGGAGTGGAAACAGCAGATGCACCTTGGTAAAGTATTCTTTGAAGACAACAAAGTATCCAGGAGGATGACTCCACGACCTTTCTTGGGGACTCAGAATTTTGAACACTAGGCTTGGGTCTTCGGAATCACACTTACTTGTCAACTTGAGGAGGCGCGCCTTGTTCATTATGGAAGGCATCACTCCAACTATCCTGTCGGCTTCAATGGATGACGACCCAAAGGAACCAATCTCATCCGGACGAGGTAGGAACGACTCAATGGTTGGACCTTGGAAGTTCCTTACGGCATCCCTATCTCAGCGGAAGACTTTGTCTTCTAGGTTTCGCTCGTATCTACTCACCGTCAAGTAAGAAACCTCCTCTTCACTGCTAGCAGAACCATATCGACTGAATCTTCTGATGGAGAAGAAGACCGGTTTGTCTGTTGATTGTCTACTTTGACTATTGCCCCAGAAAATTCTCTCATTTTTTGGCCAAATCGGAAGACGTACTCGATATAGGACCGAAAGCCGAGTTTGAACGACAAGCAGACGGTTTCTCAGAACTAATAGACAAAGATGCCGCAAGTCTCTCTGACTTTCCAGCAGATGATTCGACCCTATGACTCGATAAACTATCGCCAGAAACTCTAGTGCCACTGCCGAGCCTTACATTTATCAGGTCGCAAGCTATAACTTTGGCGAAAATGGACTAACGACGAGTATGCCGGCTAAAACAAATAAATTAGAGAGAGAGTAGAGAGAAAAGAGAGAGCAAAAATACCTTTTTGTTTGGTGGTGCGAAATGAGACATCACATAAAAATGAGAGTATATATAGAAACATGACCGGTAGATGAAGCATCCAGGTAAGATTCACTGTAAGATGAAACGACACTATGGTAAACGACCAGGAGACAAAACGTCACCTAGGAAGATGACCGGATAGCAATGGTTTCTTCGTAAAGCTACTTTTCCTTGAAATATGGTCGACCGTTACAAATGACTATTGAACTCCAAAACGTACTGCAACATGTTACAACTCCCCTCGAGTGACTACATATCCCATTGGGTCCCAAGGCACATTGTGTCGGACGAACCCACAAACCTAATGGCTTCGTCGAACTGGGGGGACTTATTGTAGGATATAGGCTGCACCTACAAGCCCAATGGACTACAAGCACACTCAGGAAAGTCCACGCCAGAAAAGTCAAGTCCACGACGAGGTCGGCGACAACACCAAAGTAACAGTGAACATATTCCCTATGACCCGGAGAAACAATGACCTATGGACCGATTTGTCGGCCTAGAAGATACAATCCTACCTGCCCATGCACGTAGCTAAATGATGACGAAGGAGCATTATGAAAGGAAGATGAGGATCCACATAGAAAGGGTCGACAAGTTCTACAGAGAAGTTAGAGAGAACCTAAACCTTTAAACTTTGTATTCATAGTAAGTTCGTCAGATGTATCGACGTCCTCACCTTCTTTGTAATTACACTTGCAACTACACACCCAAATCAAAGGACCTTCGATCCTAGATCTAACAGTTAATAATGTTTGGTTTTGCAGTTAGTCATTCTCTGATAATTGAGTAAATTTTAATCACATTGTAATATTACAAACCTTTAAATAAAATTTAATTGATAGTGAATAGATTGACTTATATATTTTACTCATTAATTTCATAATACAAAATGTTTTAAATTTCTATGTAATACAATAAATTAGTGACTATTTTTATTTTATTATTTTTCTATAAGTGGATAAATTATTATTTTTCTTTTGATAAACATGCTTTCATTAAAATGTTAAAATACAATTTGATATAAATCAATAACATAAGGGGAAAATATCATTTAGACCTTCAAGTTTGACTCATTGGTCAATTTAAACCTGACAATATTCTCTTTTCAGAAAAACTCAAAGTAATGCGTTGACCTGGCCAAATTAAATATAAAAAATCAGACGTTAAAAAAGTAAACAGAACCACTAATTGTATTTATGGTTATTTGGCCAAGTCGACGCATACTTTAGATTTTTTTAAAAAAGAGAGGAGATTGTCATGTTTAATTTGACATTTTGGCCAAATTTCTAGTTGTAAATGACCTTTTTTCCAACATAAATTATATATTTCTTACAAAAGACTCTGCTTCTTTTTGAGACATTGGTCGTAAACCTAAACATCACTTTTCGGTCCAATTACCGTTTCCCCATAAACACATTTCTTCTTACCATAGATATTTCTTCGGTCCAAAAAGTATTAGTTATCTTTGTGTAATTAGGGTTCTACCTGAAATGTAAGGTTCTACAAAATTATCTTCCATTTGAACACATCAAGAAAGTCTACGGGCTTGTTTCAATTGGTGTTAGACATTGTAAGACTCCCCACATACGACCCAAACTCGTTTCAATACTTATAGCTTACTACCACCATTCAATCATTTCGGCTTGTAAAGTTGTTTATGCTTTATTGTAGGCAAACCAAGCTTCTCTATAAGTGTATTAGATGCCACATGAATGAAACTTCCAGTTTTAATATCCATGCTTTAAGCCTTCCCCTTAATCAAACAATGAGATTAAAATATGTTTTGTATAGTTGTGTCTCTTCTACTATAGGGACATAATGCAACACATTTTGTATCACATCATGGTCATCTCTTATTGCTCTTGAATATCACAATGTAATTGCATGATATCAAACTTCCTTGTATACTCTTTAATAATACGTTTCTCTTGCGAAAAATGTGTAAACTTCAAGTACATATCTTGTTTGTAATCATCTCGTAAGAATCTTCTCTTTTTAAGATGGAGACTTGAATTTTGTCTTGACTTCTCTATAAGTTAGTTATTTAAACTTTGAAGTTTGACTAAGATGTCAAATTAAATTTGAAAATCTTCTATTTCCTTAAAAGCCTCCAAGTATGTGTTGATTTAGCCAAGTTAACCATAAAAAAGTCAAATGTTAAAAAAAATTAACGGTTATGTTTACTTTATAAAGTCTGCCTTTTTATGTTTAAATTTTTCAGCTCAACACAAACTTTAAGATTCTTATGTAGAGAAAAAATTGTGAAGTTTAATATGGCCATTTAGTCAAACTTGAGGGTTTAAATGACCTTTTTCCAAAAAAATAGGCTAAAACCAACTAAAACCAAACGAAACTTTAGTTCTTTTTTTTGGTCACACCCAAACTTTAGTTAAAAACAAGACTAAGACAAAACCAACTACAACCCAACTACTTAAACCTTAATTACAAACCGGACTAAGAACTTAAACTAGGGTATAATAACTAAACCATTAATCTGAATTAAACCCTATTAGACCCATGATTAAAGAACCTTAGCACATTAAGAAAACCCTAAGTTAGGGTTTATGTTCTGTGTTTGAGGTTATGATAATTATTCACTAATTCATAAAATATATGTGTTTGGAATTTATGGTTTATATTTTGAGTTTAGAGTTTATTTTTTGGTTTTGGGTTTATATTTTGTGTTTAGGGTTTGTATTTTTGTGTTTTGGGTTAATATTTTGGGGTTTTGGGTTTATATTTTGGGGTTTTGGGTTTATATTTTGGGGTGTTTGGTTTATATTTTGGGCTTTTGTGTTTATATTTTGGGGTTTTGAGTTTATATTTTGGGGGTTTTGGGTTTATATTTTGAGGGTTTAGGTTAGGGCTTATATTTTGGGATTTTGAGCTTATATTTTGGGGTTTAGGGTTTATATTTTGGAGTTTGGGTTTGTATTTTGGGGTTTATGGTTTATATTTTGGAGCTTAGAGTTTATATTTTTGGGTTTGGTTACTATTCACTATTTTATAATATATGAATATTTTAAATAATTTTAATATTGTTAGATGTAGAAAAAGTATGTGTTTTTTAAGTAAATTTTTATGATTAAATAATTTGAATTGAAATGATTAGTTTGTAAAAAACAATGAAAAGGGGTGGAATTAAAAAAAGAAAGAAGATGAGAGAGAAGAAGCGATTTTTTTAATTAAAAAAGTTTCATAAAAAAAAGTAAACGAGTGAGAGAGAGGAAGAGAGGGTATAGTTGAGATAATGGATGTATATCAATACCTAGAAATCTAATTATATGCTCCAAGTTATATATCCTTAATTTTCCACCTACAGATGAATATTCCACAAATTAGCCCTAATTTGTATCCGTTTCTTTAAAAATGAAAACAAATATGCTCAAGTTCTCTATAATACAGTCTATATATTAGATAATGATCCATTTAATTTTATAACAATAAGTGGATCAACGTTTATCATGTTTTCAATGACCAGCATACACTACAAGAAAACATAGGTTTTTTTACGGGAATTACTAACATATTTATTTTGTCACTAATCCGTCATTAGATTTTTCCGATTTAAACTAAACGTTGTTAACCATTACCATTGGATATATTCAAATTGACTGACGGATAAATTCGCTAGTGATCCGTAAGTAAAAAGTTCTATAAAAACCAGAACATCCCCTCTTCATTTCATAACTTCACAAAAAAAATTATAAAGATACTCTTTCCTATTTTTCGATCATGGATGGATAGTGAAAAGATGAATGCAGACACAAAGCTTTTGAACGAGGAATATGCAAATAGTGTTATAGAGTTCATGGAATTAGCATGTCGACAACCTCGGGCACAAAGCAATCGTAAGTTAACATGTCCAAGTTATTTATGTTCGAATTCTCATCATATCAAGATAAATATAGTAAGAAATCACTTATATTGCAAGGATTATGTGCTTGGTTATAAGATTTGGTATTTACATAGAGAAATACCTGATTTTGTTGGTAGTAGTAGTAGCGGTAGTGAACCATTGGCCAATAGGACAGAAGAACCTAGGCCGAAATTAGATTTTGGGGTTGGTTAGGTTCAAATGGGTAATGACTTTTATAGAGAAAATATAGAGACGTCACATGTTTCGTATGTAGAACCTAATTTAGAAGCAAAACAACTTTTTGTATGTTAGATGGTCATTTCATTACCACTAGAGCTAGAGGCTCCAGTTGCCTTTATCATCTGCAAATAGGTTGATGGGCATAAACACAAACTATAATTTGGCTGAGGATTGTGTTGACGCAATAGCCAAGTTTGTAAGGGATATCTTTCTAGAGGATAACATTGTTTTGGTTCATATTATGAAATACAAAAACTTGTTTCAGGGTTTGGATTGTCGTATTAGGTTATAGACGTGTGCATCGATAATTGTATGATCTATTTAAGACGCGATGAAAACTGGAAAAATTGTCGATATTATCGCAAACCAAGGTATAAAGATAAAGGCGGTAGAGTTTCAGTGCCTTACAAGAAGATGTGGTATTTGCAACTAACAGATAGATTGAAGAGGTTGTATCAGTCTGAGAGAACATTTGCAGGAATGAGATGACATGCTGAGCATAGATTCGATGCAGAGATTACATATCCTTATGATACGGAAGCTTGGCATTATTTTCAGTCTACATATCTGGATTTTTTATTTTGAGAAAAGAAACGTTTATCTCATATTAAGTACAGATGGATTCAGCCCTTTCAGAAAGCACGCTAGACAATATTCTGTATAGTCAGTCATCATGACACCGTCCACCATCTTTGTGTATGAGACGAGAGTTTCTATTTTTCTCTCTTCTTGTATATGGCTGATATCATCTAAGACAGGCACTTGATGTTTTTCTGCAACCATTGATAAATGAGTTGAAGACATTATGGAAGTATGGGAAGGAGGTTTATGATGTGTCGCCACAACAAAATTTTAAGATGCGTGCAGTTCTTATATGGACTATAAGTGATTTTACAGAGTATGGTATGTTATCTAGATCGACAACACACGAGAAACTAGCATGTCCATATTGTAACGGTAACACCAACTCATTCCAACTCCAGAATGGAAGAAAAACATGTTGGTTTAATTGTCACCGAAGGTTTTTTCCCCCGGATTATGCATATCATCGATCTACTATGTTGTTCACAAAGAAGAGATGCAGTGAAGGTCCACCACCTGAATTATAAGGCACATATCTATTATCCCAAATGAGCTATTATGGTCTTGAGAGGACTGTTGATACTAATATTGGTGAGAATGGACATATATATCATGTTGATAGTTCAGGAGATCATAATAATTGGCAAAAAAGCATATTCAGGGACTTGTCTTATTGTAAAGACCATTTATTGAGTCATAATCTAGATGTGATGCATATTGAGAAGAACTTCTTTGACAACATAATGAACACCGTGGTAAATGTCCGATGGAAGACCAAAGATACTTTAAAGTTTAGATTAGACTTGCCAGACATTTGTTCTCGTCCTCAGCTTCTCATCACAGATGATGGAACATGTCTAATTCCTGCATTCAGATTACCCTAAGAATGCAAAAGATGAGTTGTTTGACTAGATCATTCATAGGATCAAATTCCCTGATGGATACACATCTAATATGAGGAATTGTGTTGATATCGGAGAAAACAAGTTCATTGGAATGAAGAGTCATGATTGTCATGGAGTGATGCAACACCTTCTCCCATTTGCATTTGCGCATCTCCTTCCAAAAGATGTTCACAGAGCCATTGCAGATATTAATTAAGTCATTTGTGTACACTTTACTTATATGTATTAATTTTTTATTACTTACATAATTTTTTGCATTTACAGCTGTTGGAGAATTCTTTCGTTAAATTAGCCGAAGGACACTTACAACGGATGGTATTTTCACATTACAGAGGAATATACCAATGATTATTTGCGATTTGGAGAAGATTTTTCCACCGTCATTCTTTGAAGTTGTGGAACATCTAACGATTCACCTTCCTCGTGAAGCATCACTAGGTGGACCGGTTCAATATAGGTCAATGTACCTCTCGATTTGAGAGGTACATGTTCGACTTAAAGAAGAAGGTCAACAAACTTATTAAAGTCGAGGGTTCTATTATGGCACAAATCCACAACGAAGAAGCTGCAAATTTTGTAGAATATTACTTTCTAAGAGATGTTCAACGAAAAGTCGTAGAACAACTCGACATGACGACGGTGGACAACATCCTATGAATCCTTCTTATGTCCCAAGTGTGTTCCAATAAATTGGATGACATAGCGGAAAAAGTTAGACTCACCAACTTACCGAGGAGGAATAGAAACATCTACATACGTATATCCTCACAACTGTGAAGATACGTTGGAGTATGAAAGGTCAACATGAATACATTAATTTTTTGGAACTTTTGATTATATGTATAGTTTATATAACGTGTGTATCTTAAAACTTTGTAGGATATACATGGCAATGGTTCGTGGTTACTTACCGAATAAATCTGAAGACGAAATAGAAGCTCATAAACAAGAAGAATATTTTAAGTGGCTGCAATATTTTGTAAGCGTCTGTTTAAATGCAATTACATTTAACATTTTTTATATATTCTAAAATTTTATGAATTTTTTATATGTATATATAGGTTCGAGAGAAAACATCTAATGGTCGAATGTTTCCCACATGGTTGCTTTCGCGAGAGTGTCGAACAACAATGTTACGTCCTATCCAAGATATTTCATGAGGGGATTCACCTTCAAGGTTACGAATTAGGTAGGAAAAGACAACATTAGACCATAATATATTGTCTACTTCCGGAGATGTTGTGTACTACGACATTCTTCGAGATATATTGGAGGTGCGATACCAAGGGATGTTGAACATGCGAGGTGTTGTCTTCATGTGTGATTGGTATGATCCAACTAGTGGTAGAGGTGTCAAACTTGAAAATTTTGGCGTGACTTCGATAAATCCGCATAGGAAACTTGAGAAATATAATCCTTTCATTTTTGCTACACAAGCGGATCATGTACAATCTTCATATTTAGTTATTAAATAAAACATTATCCTATATATATATATTGGTCAAACCAATTACTTCATTACCATAGAGTTTACTATCCATTAAAAGAGCACAAAGTACAACCTACTAAGAACATTAGAGACAACAATAAAAGGGAAATAGATAGGATCGAGAGAACAAAGTGAATCATCAAGATAGAATTTTCGGTACTCATCGATTGTAATTTCCGAGACTTGGGAAAAGATGTTGTATTCCAACATTCGGAGATGCATGGCTTTCCATAGATTCCAGTAACACCGTTGAAACTTTGGGGAAAAAAATGTCAAAACACGATTGAAATGCACAAATCGTCATGCATCTACAACATAGTAGAAATCATCGCTAATACACGGGGCGAAGCCCTTAGCATTAAAACATACTAGAACTAAGCTAGTAGAAACCTCAATACAAGATAAATCCGGAAAATAAAAGAAGTAACCCGACAACAAGATTCCAAAGAGGAACCAGAGACTCATATGACAGTAAAAGGCCGCATAACAACAGTAATAAAATTCGATATCATGTCCAAACCTATCTTAAGACGCAACCAATAAGACCAATAAGTTAACCTAGATTGCACATAGCAATAGGCCATAAATGTTTGTTGGTTTTTAGATTTTGGTTTTTGGTTTTTAGTTTTTGGTTTTTAGTTTTTAGTTTTTTATTTTAGTTTTTGGTTTTTAGATTCTAGATTTTATACCAAAATCTTGAATGAGAGATTTTTTTAGATTTTATCAATTTTTTTCTTATCATAATTTAGGTTTTATATTTCATTGCTAAAACTATAAAAAAAATTATACAATTTAATAATTAAAATGTTATTCCTATTAAATATGATTTCAGAAATTATAGCATGATACATATAAATTTGATCTTTTATGTAAAAAATGATAGTTTTCTAAATAGTATTTTTTAAAAAATTGTTTGAATAAAAATATTTTCTCATAGTATTTTTCTTCTTCTTTATATTGAAGAATGTGTGATAATTTAAAACTTATACTTTAAGAAAAAATTGTATTTGTGATATAAAAAGTTGTATAAATATATTTTAGTATATTATCTTAATTATATCATAAACTCATAAACTTATATAATTATTAATTAATAGTACTACTAGAACTATGCACAACGTATTTTCATAAAAAATAATACTTTATAACAATATGATATTTAGTTAATTTTATATTGGTCCATTTTAGAATTTTTAAAAATATGACATTATAGTGTTACTTAATTTAACAATAAAATTATAAAATATGCATAAAATAATAATTTTATATTCCAGTGTTTTTGAAAAAATTAAATAGAACACTGATTTTTGTTACAAATTAATGATATAAGTATTCATTTTAAAAAGGATAATTTGGAAAAAATTAATTTCTAAAATAGAATGATATTATTTATCAATATGACTTATTTTGTATTAAAATTTGAACGGTATAAAATAATGTGAAATAGTGGTTATTAAATCAATTTCATCATTTTCTTGTCTTCTTCTATAGTAAATGGTAATAATAATAATTTTTTGGTTAGATAAAAACACAATTTTTAAAAAAATAAACCAACGACATTTTACAAATCCATTAAAAGATAGATTTTGGTTTTTGAGTAGAAAAGGTAGTTATTTTAAAAAACTAGTTTTCTTAAATTTTAAGAAATAAAAAAATTTTAAATCCTGATTGGATAAAAGGTAGATTTTGTAAAAAAAAAACTAAAACTACTTTAAAAACTACAAACATTCAAACCCGTAATGTTATATAGCAGCATAATCGCCACACCTCTTGAACAATATATTTAGATTTATACTATTCAATTCAAGCTCAATTGTAATCAAAAGAATCAAACTATGATACCGCAAGTTTCGATCAAATTGAAACCGATTAGACCTAAAGATTAGCCAACGAACATTAGCTTTCGATAAGTTCCAAGCCATCAGCTAAATACGTAAACAAAGTAATTCCACAATCCGAATCTCAGGTTTTAAAATCCACTCTAAATAATGGCCTATTTCTATCTCCATCCTCTGTCTAGATATCCAAAGATACAAGAAGACAAAACCTGAGAAAAACAGAATTCGAAATCCAAACCTGAACAAGCACAAACTGTTCATAGAGCTAATAAGATAATAAAAGTATAATAAAACTCTATTGCAAGAGTAAAAGTTGCACACAACACTAAATACCAAAGAAGCCTTTGCTGGCAGTTGCAGCAAGACTTTAGAAGTCATCTGCTTAACATCACCGACAAGGAACCTTCTAATAAAACCATAGTGAGTGATTAACAGTCCAAGGTGAGAAGGACCAGAGGCGTAAGCACTAGATCTAACAACGATCAAGCATAAAGAGGCTATACCCTCATCTTTTAACGGCGCAGGAACAAACACCAAGAAAAGACATATCCAATGCTCAGGAAAATCTTCAGAGAGGATAGATTCATACCATCCCAAAGAAAAAGAAATAGACTTACACTAAGAGAATTCGTCTGGCATTGGGGAGCACCACTGGAGACGAACCATTTAAGCTTCCACCGGAACACAAGACCTGAAGTCTCCACCGGAACACAAGACCTGAAGTCTCCACCGGTGAACCGTGCTCGAAACATTAGATAAAAAGGTAAAATGAAGCTAAAAACGAACGCATGAGACAAATAGGAGAAGAAAGCTTCTGACGTCGGCCAAGCAGGGGCTCACCAGCGTCGGAAAAAGGTTGCAGAAGGGAGACCTCGATTTCTGAGTCTAGGAGCACTTGGACGGCTAGGGTTTTTTTGGAACTTAATGATAAATATGTATAACATATATATTTTAATAATTGTGTATATATCTTACATTAGGTACCCACACATTTCATCTAGGAACGATCTTTGGATAATGGTAACACACGGCAATCCTATAAGAATGATAAAATGCGTTTATGAGCATGACCCGCTACAACAAATTAGAAATGGTTCACTAGTTGAGATTCAATCTTCTACGGACGTCAATCTTGTGGTGGACAATCGGGGCTTCTAGCTTTGGTGGTAAAGGGCTCACATCTGTGAGTTCTGCCACCTGGGTTCGAATCCCGACCACCGTCAATTAACATGGGGTGAATTTCGGCGGCCTTCCTGGATACCCTTGGCGACTGCGGACGCTTTGGGCCTAGTCGGAGTCCTTCGGGGCTCTGGATACCAGGGTCATTAAAAAAAAAATCTTGTGGTGGACTTCATAGTGTTCGTTATTTAAACGTCGTTATACATGACGTAATCGATGATTCTGGTGAAAAATTTGAAGATGACACATTCTCCATGAGATTATTCATCATCATCTGAGTAGAAAAATTTTAGCATTGTAATAACATTTTATGTTTTTAATTTTTTTGTAATGTTCAAAATTTTTTAATGAATAACTTTGACTTATAATCTTTTTAAAAAATCATTGAAAATTTTCTAATGAATACCTTAAACTTCTAGAATCATTATGAAATTTTATTAAATTTTGTAAGATGTTTTTAAATAATTTTATATTTTTATAAATATTATATAAATAAATATATTAATTAGGTTAATAATTAATATTATATTTATATAAAATTCATAATAATTTTAAAAATAAATATATTAAATAATTATTGAGGATAGCCCTAAGTCCGTGAGTAAATCTAAAGTTGAGGTTTCAAACCCTAAACATATGTTACAATTTTTTCTTTAATTATATGATTATAATAAACATAATAATTGGTGAATTGATTCAAGTTTTATACGTGTAAACAATTTCACAAAATTATTCGAATAAAACTATATATCATAGGATGTTTATAACCGAAAATGTTTCTAAATTTGTAAGATGATAAACCCTAAAGTTCAGAATTAGAAAACATGAAAATATGAATTGTCAATTGTGTTCGGTTACTAATGCATTATAACATTGAATGTGTTATCTTTCTATTGTATTTGGAACCCTATTCACCCATGACAAAAAAACAAAAAACCCTAAATGAATCCCTAAACCATTTTTAGACTTACTGATAGATTTGTATGAAAACCGACATCAATTTTTTCGTTAGTTCTTCATATTTACTGATGGATAATTGACGGTCTTCATACGAATCCGTCAGTAATCCGTTCATAATTTCAACCAATCAGAGGACATGCATTTATGATGGGTAAATCTGTCAGAAATACTGACGGATCTTTTCACTTGTGCCGCGTTTCGAATTCCCAAAGTTTTGGAAACTTGCGAAAATTCAATTTTTTGAAAATTGACGAATAACTAACGGATTTAACAATCATTTTGTCGAGCTATGAAAACCATACTCTTCCTCTTCTTCACTTTAATCCGCGAAAAAACCTAAAAAACTCTGCGATTTCTCTCAATTCCGGCGATGGACAACCGCAATGCACAATCAATGATCAATGTAAGCATTATTAAGTAGATTTAGGTTGCTAGTGTTTATTTTGAAGGATTTGAACGGTTAGTTTGGGATTTATGTGTAGTTTAAGATTTTGGGAAGTTCTTGGATTTTGGATGGATTTAGGGTTGTTAGATTAGGTTTTGAATGTGTTTTTAGTTTGTGTTGATTGTTAGATTGCTAGGTAATGATGATTAGATGATTTGGAATGTATTATAAATGTTTAGGGTAAATTTGATGTTTTTTATATTTAGGGATAGAAATGGATTTAAAATGTTTTAAAGTTATTAGGTAAATTTGGTGTTTTTTAATATTTAGGGTTTAGGAAATTTGGTGTTTGAATGAATATTTAGACTAAAATATAAAAATTTAAAATTTAAAGTTTAATATTTAGATTATAATTTTATAATTTTAAAATTAAACATATAATGATTTTTTAAAAAATAGATTAAAGTATAAGATAACTAAATTTTGTATATATTTCATGTTTTTAGATTGAAGTCTAAAAACAATAAAGTATATAGTAATAAATTTATATAGTTTCGATACTATTATTAACTAAACATGACTGTAATCTAAGAAATTACAATCAATTTAGATCATCAGGGTTAGAGGTAGGAGAGTCCTCTTCGCTATTGAGGCCTTCGTTTACACCTCTACCGCTTTCCTTTTGTCCTGACACTCATGTGTCTTCTCAGGCACCACCCCATCACCCACCTCTGCAGCGGCTCACGTTGGAGGAGGTTTTAGTCCAACAAGGAGATGATCGGTTGTCGGTGTTGAATCCATATGGCGAGGACAGGGACGGTACAACGTGGTTTACGACTTCGGAAACGGTATCTCTAAGTGCATCATGAGAATGATGCACAATCTTCTGACCATCGCGTACCCGTGGTTCATAGACATGTCGCGCGATGATTGAGAGTTTTGATTACTGTTTGCGGTAAAAATCTTACGATTACATTTTAACAATTTTAACTTAAATATATACTTATTAACCTTAAATTTTAAATCATATAGCAAGAATTCAACTGGAACCCTGCCATTACCGCTATAGTGCGAAAGTAATTCAAGTTTAGAGCGAGTAGGATTTACATCAACCACTTGTATGCGTGGAAGGAAATGTGGTTCAAAGAAGGGAAGAAACATAGCGGAATGCCCGAGGAGCTCCTATAGGACTTCGTTGAGTACTAGAGTGAATAAGGGACTCAATAATTATCTTAGAAGAACAAGAAGAACTGAATTAGCGAATGCGATTGTAGGGGGATCTCGATTACCAACTCTGATGCCAAGAGTTCGATCACCCGGAAGTCTGATCTGGTATGACTTAATATAGTAATTTTTTCATTTCAATCATTACTATATAAAATTAAACTTTTAATTTTTAAACAGAGACGTAAGACTAGCCACCAGCAGACACCCATTGAGATTATAGAGAATCTCCACACGAACAAGAAGACTGCAGAGATTCAGGACCCTCTTGTTTGGGAGTTGGTCGAGACGTCTAAAAAACTTTTTGAAGAGATCCAGTATACTTAGCATACATCAAATGATGATGACAACCCCTTGGAGACGCAATATGACATCATCTCTCAAGTAAGTAATATTTAAATTTAATTACATACTATTGCATATTATTTATGCTAATACTATATTATTTTCTGTTTTTTCCAAGCTACAAAGAAGTCCAAGGGCCGCATGTTTAGGTTTAGGAACATGGTCGGCTATTGCTTTTCAGGATCAGAATCTAGAGCTACAAGGGATCCTATCAGATAGAGGAGCTGAGGAGGAAGGACACGGCGTTGTCAGACATGCAAAAGAAGATGGACGAGATGAAGGCTGAACAAACGGAGCGAGACTCTCAAATCCTGGCTCAGGAACAACAGTTGTAGGCTCAGCAACAACAGAAGCAAGATAAGATGAACGAGTTCATGGCCCAGATGTCCCGACGTTTCGGATAATAGTTACATTTGTCGTTTTAGTTTTATTACTATTTAAGAATTTTATGAATATTTAGCATGTTAATTTTATGAATATTTGATTTCAATTTTTAATAATATTTGAAAATTTATTTTTCATTCATATTTAAAATTTTATTTAAATATTTTAATATAAATTAATTATTAATCAATTAATCAATATTTAATTTTTTTCCCTAATCCGTTTATATTCTATCAGTATTAGTGACGACCAAAAATAAAAATCCGTCAGTATAAATAACAGACATAAATATAATTTCGTCAGTAAATCTGTTAGTGATAGTGACGGAATACTGACGGCAATATATTGACGGATTTAGTCGTTCGAATTTTATCAGTAATTTGCCGTCAGTATTTTCGTCAGTATTATTGACGGGTTTACTAACAGAGTTTTATTACCGATCATTTAGAAATAACAAACACACCGTCAGTTTCCTATCAAAAACACTTGTTTCTGCGGAATTCTACATGTCTGTTAGAATATCCGTGTTTTTTTGTAATGATAGTACTATCCTAAAAGAAATCATGTGCGCTCCAATTTGACTAAAATTCAATATATATATATATATATATATATATAATATTCATTAATTTCTCTCCGTGAATTTTTTTTTTTGTCAAACAAAAGGAAATAAGGAATCAAATTTCACAACTACACATAAATCACAATGAAGTCTGTTGCGTAAACCCTATACTTATAACAATATTTACTTAGTTAGAGAATATTATGTCTTGTATTCTTGATTTTGCTTGATGCCTCTCATGAGGATTCTTATTAAAGATTACCCTTCTTAACTGCGACACTTGATGTAGACTTTATATTTACTTACATTAAATTCAAGAACCAACAACATCACCTGTTTTTTTTCTTCTAAGATTAGTGAAATAGCGAGCCAAGCTTAACTACACCATTTATGGCTTATCAGTGGTACAAAAGCCCATAAGTATTAGAAATTAGAATATATATATATTTGGAAAGCAATAGTTACGAACAATTATTGAATAGGCTCAGAGGGTGGGACTGTGGTCTATTGGTTCAGGCCTTATTTAGGTCCCAGTATGTGGTCTATGTTAATGACATTACTGCCCTGAGATTATTGGTGTACTCTAAATCGTACCTAATTTTAAACATGTCAGTAATAATTGAATCATCATATCAATATAATTAAACATTTTAATTTTTTTAAATCAATTTATGTTTATTGTTCTATCTTGCATGCTATGCTACTCTCTAGTTAAATTTTCCTACTAATTCATCATAATTATTGGGCCAGTGTTTGACACCCTCTAAAAAGTTCAATATTAATATTCAAAGCCTTGGTAGGAAACCCAAACTCGACATGCATGGTTCGACCTGGTGAAGACACGTGTACCCGTTATTGTTCATGATGTGACGGGATCTAGTCAGATGTTGAGTCGTATAAATAGGTTGTCAGGAGAACTGGATCGGGGGTCAGACAAAAAGACAAATAAGAAGACAAAGAGAGAGAAGGAAATCGTCGGTGTAGACGAAGTAGAATTCTGATTATTCGACGCATTACCTCAACTATCCACGTCTCGACTATCGAAATGCAAACAAAGTTACACCTCGTCTATAGAGTACACGAAGTAGAGACCCTGCCACATCACCTAATACTGAAGTAAAAGAGTTAGTATCAAAAGCTATAGAATAATAGCCTCGTCTGTTCGACCTTTAGTATTTTTCATTTAAATATTAAGATATACCTCATCTAACTCTTTATTAAAATTGACTGAGTCCAGAAAAATTCATAGCGTGAGGACCGGTTAACACTAATTACAACAACATTAAATTTTCATTTTCAAGGAAATAAAGTTTAGATTAATTTTTGTAGCTCACAGGAACTGTTCTAGCTTAAAAATGAAGATAATGAAACAAGCTATTCTTATATATGGACTAATTATATATCTCTACAACATACCAAATGAGGACTGCATGATTTAGATTGTTATTGTTAGGCTTTCAATTTAGAATCTTATTGGTAAATTAAATAATGTGCGTAAATGTTAAAACCTCACAAAGGTATTTTTTAGACAACGAGATTTTGACTAGTCCAAGCAAACTCACTTATGAGACCTTTTATCGATGCAATAAAATTACAAATGACATGAGAATCTCAGTTTCAAAATTGTATTTTTGCATAAAAATAAAACACTTTAATTTGTAGTCTTCGAGGTGGGTCTTGACGTCCTTCATTTGCACGCCTTGTTTTTATTATCATGTATGTAAACTATGCATTATCACTTTCGTATTTTAGGAGTTTTAATTCTGAAATTAGGTTTGTATTTTTTATTATTATATCAAGTTAGTTGGTTAACTAAGTAATCGTCCAAAGTTAAGGTAATTGTGGATATTTGGTTAGTTTTGATATTTGTTTGACAAAAAATTTACTAAGTGAATTGTATGCATATTACGTATATTTATGAAACATTATTTATTTGAAAATAAATCTTATAAATTAAAACTCATAACGTGTTTTATAACACTTAATGCTTAATTTTTTTTTTTTGTCACATTAATATCTGGTCCTCAACTGGCCGGCCCAGTAGCTCAACTCCATAAATAGGAGAGAATGCGGCCAGGTTCGATCCCTGGTCTGGTAACAAAGCAACAACGATGACACAACCACTAGGCCACTTGATCCTTGTTGCTTAATTTTTATCTACAAATAATGAATTTAGAATTTTTAGATTAGTTGTTATTCAATTTAACAAAACGAATCCTTAGTTCTTTAAATTAATACAATAAGTACAAACCGGATAACACTCAATTGTGTTCAGTCCTAATTTCTAGTATAACATTTCTGTAACTGTAAATCTAAATATATATTAAGCATAAATCATCAATTTTGGAACCGTTGTTTCAAGTTTAGGGGTTCATTAGGGTTTAGGTTTTCTTAAAGATTTAGAATTTTGATTTTTAGATTTAGCGTTTCGTTAGGGTTCAAAGTTTAGAATGATAGTAATTATTTTCGATCACTATGATTTAAGATTTATGGTTTATTTATTTTGTAAGGTTTAAAGTCTATGCTTGAAATTTCAAAATAACAAGATGTCTAGGCATAAGAAAAAATTCTTGTCGTTAAAGGGGTGTATTTAATATAACATTTGACAGGATTTTGGGAGGAGGGAGGGGGGGGGAGATTTATATTAAAATGACAAATTCAGTGTTATTCAAACAAAAACTTTTAAAAATCATATGAAATTCAATGTTATTCAAACTAAAACTTTCAAAAATCACATGAAGTCCAGTGTTATTGAAAATAGTGTTATTGAAAATATTTTAAGTTGTAGATTTTGAGTGATGGTGTTTTAATGGAATTTCTTTGTTAATTATAAAAATTTTCAAATCACTTGGTTTTATGTGGAATTGTAGAGAGTTTTCACTACAAGAAAACAGGCCATAAGCGACGGACAATTCCGTCACTTACCCGTCAGAAACACCTGTTTTTGACGGATATCTGACGGAAGTTGTCCGTCAGTTCTGGGCCGTCGGTAATGAATATCCGTCAGTTAGCCGTCAGTAATTACTAACGGTTAACTGACGGAATATTACTGACGCCATTTGTCACGGATATACCCCTCAGTAACTATCCGTCACTTGTCTGTCAGTTATAACTGACAAATAAGTGACAGATAGTTAGTGACAGATTAGTGATGGATAAATCTGTCACAATGAATCTGTCACTAATCCGTCAGCTATTTGTGACGGACTAGTGACAGATATTTACTGACGGATATACCGTCAGTTTGTATCCATCACTAGTCCGCCAATAATAACTGACGCATTTAAAATTAGATTTTTTTAAAAAAGAAATTTATAATTAATATTTTGAATAATAATAAAATTATTTTTAATAAAATTGAAAAATATTTATAAAACTTTTTAAAATAACAAAATTATATTAATAAAAGTATTCAAAATTACAACAACAAAAAAGAAACGAAACTACTGTTGACCGAGCCGTCCTAATATCGAGTCCATCGTCTCCTGCATCTTCGCCAACCGGCTCTGATCCTCTTGACGCGCCGTCACCAACTCTTCTACCGTCTTCTTTAGGGTCTCCACTTCAGCCTCTTTTCGCCGCATTTCCTCGTCCCTGATTGGATCTCTCGCTCATCGGGATCCCGGTAGACAATAGCGCGCCATGTTCCCTAGTCCGTACACGTGCCCTTTCGACTTCTTCGTCGTCTTAAAAAACCAAATTATATATTAGACATATAGAAATAATGAAAGATTTAAAAATTTAACTTATATAAATACTTACTTCAGTTATAACCTCGTACTGTGTGTCAAGCGGGATAATAACTAATTAGTGACATAAACTTCTACAATTTAACTAAATCGTTTAAAACTCCACTAAACATAAATCACTTCAAATCCTCCCAAATGTTATATTGAATACACCCCTAAGAAATTCGTTTAGTAGTAGTATATGTGAAAGTTGTCTCCTTTTAATTGAGGTATTGTAAAAAATGGTATACATGCAATTAACACATAATTAATTTTACTTTTTAATCAAGTTTTTGTCAGAATGTATGAGTTGCATATGCGAGATCTTGTTTCGCATACAACACTAAATCTAAATTTTGAAGTTTGTAAGTTGAATTGGGTGAATGAAAAATACACTAGTTTTTTCTATCTCTTTTTACCTAACATAAAAAGTACAAATGATTTTGTGTTGTACTTGCTCCAAATGAAGTCTACTTGGTTGATTGATGGTAATAATAGAAGTATGTACTATTGTAATTTTTTTAATGGAAACTACAATTTCTTGTAAACTACATTCTCTAGCCATATTGCAAATATTTTACTAAATTTCTTTGCATTTTTGCAATTTACGAGAAATGTAATTACTGGACTCAGTAACTCGTCTAGCACGTGATACCAATAAAAGAGAGTTGAATTACAATTTACAAAAGATGGAAAATTTTCACCAAAAGAAAAAAAGACATTAAAATAGTAAGTTTGGGAACTTAGGATCCTTGGTGCAACGAAGCATTAAAGAATGTGGCTATCTACTTCTTGAGAGTATTTACAATTTCATCATATTGGACAGTCAAATCTTCATTTACTTATTATACACATTAATGTTTATGCATCTTTATTTTGCCTTTTGAATATTTCAGATTACCAAAAGCTGCAACGTTTCTGAATCTCCCGTTTCTTATATAACCATCACACTTATTTTAGTTTATTATTTTTGTTTTATCACAACCATTATCGATTCATCAACAGCTGTTAATAGTATTTTTCTACCTTTTATTCAGCTTTTTAGATGAAAAAGTGAAACTATATTTAATGTAAAAAATACTACATCCGTTCTTAAAAGGAGGATGTTTTAGAATTTAATTTTGTTTTTAAAATGATGATGTTTTAGGTGAAAACCCTTTAAAAGAAAAGCATAAAGTAAAGTAAAAGTTGTTTTCCTTAATCTACGTAAAAACTCTAAAACATCCTCCTTTCAAGAACGGAGGGAGTATCATGTATAAAAGATAGATATAGAGAGTGGAGATCGATCTCTTACTTTGTTGATTATACTCTCTCCATTTTATATTAATTATCTTTTAAGAAACTTGTTTCTATTTCAAATGAAATGTTTTTTTTCTTAATTTTCAATACATTTTTTTTGTCTGGTAGGGATTTTCAATACATATTTTAGCTAAATTTTACAGTCTTATATTTTGTATTTTAATTTATTGATTATCAAAATTTTAATGATAAATTTCTTAAACCGCTATAAAAAGAAGTTCAAATTTCAAAACTACCATACTCCCAAAAGTCTCAAAAATATCTCACACTCCCAAATGTTCCAAAATACCACAAACATAAAAAAATGAACTATAAGGGTTTAGAATTTAAAATTTCGGGTTTATGTTCACTAAATAGAGTTTAGGGTTTGAAAGGGTTGGGGTTTGGTTTTGGGGTTTTAGGGTTTAAATTTGAAATTTTAAAGTTATTTTAAATTTTATGGTCTTTTTAGAACAAAAACATATTTGTGGTATTTTTGAAATATGATATTTTTGGATTTTTTGGGAGTCTGTGTTACTTTTGGAATAAACCTAGTTTTTGATGGTATTTTTGAGAATACCCCAATTTTAATGTAACATAGTAATTATACGAGCATCCCCAAAGGAAATACCTCAAATATGAGGTATCATCTTCCTCAAAGTTGAAGTATCATGTGTTTTGCTCCAAAGGCAATACCTTAAATTTTGAGGTATCAAAAATATCTATTTTGCAATATTAGCCAAATCTTTGTTTACAATTACATAACATCATATAACTTGTAAACATATATAAATCATTTATCATTCAAAAAATGCAATATTTATTAATAAACATTACATAATCTTTAGAAAACATAGAAATAACATCTTAAATAAAATTAATGACAAATAACATCTTAAATAAAATTCAAATATCATACTATTAATTAAAATTTAAACATCTTAATTAAAATTCAAACACCATAGTGCTTCCATATATGTTTGACCAATGTATTTCGTGTATATTTAGAAATATCACAAGATCCGGTTGATAGTAATAACCAAACGACGACGAAGTTATGGAAAAAAGTAAAAAATATTTACAATGAAAAAAAAAGAATGGAGCTTGGGAAGCTAGAAATTGGAGATCATTAAGTGGTAGGATGACTAATATAACTTATGCTGTTAGAAATTTACAGAGTTGCATAATCCAAGTAAAAAATATGCATCCAAGTGGTGCATCCGATTTACATGATCGCAATCTTTGCCTTCATTCACACCAAACGTTTTTAAACAATATAATGATTATCTTGGTGGTGATGGATTAAATTTTCGTGATCCGATGTTGTAGTTATATTTTGTTGTTATAATAATTGTGTGTTATGTAATTTCATTTTGTTGTATTATTCTCTTTTGTATTAAATTTGCCTTATGTTTTTTTATTTGTTGTATTGTTCTATTTTATTTTTGTTGTATTGTTCTAATTTAATATTATAAATTTATTTTTATATGTTTATAAACATAATATATAAAAACTAATATACATTTAAAGTAAAATATAGTAAAAAATATTAGCACTACAATAATTAAAATAAAACTTGAAATTATTATTTAAAAATATAAATAAATATAAAGACTAAAATGCAAAGAAAAGTTGATACCACAAATTTTGAAAATTTGAAGTATTGTTTGGAATAGATGATACCTCAAATTTGAGGATTTGAAGTATAGTTTGGAAATGCTACAAGTAAAACAAATAATTTAATATATTTTTTTTTAATTTGTGTGAAAGAAATTAAAAGAGTAATATAATAGTCACTTGGTTCTAATCTCATAATTTAATTTATTTTTTTCTGTCCTCTCTCTATATATATAATAATGTTACCTGGCTCAGACTCGTGGAGTAGTTAGTTACATGAGCATCAACTTCACTTTCTCTCTGATTCTTCCATTTTAGAAAACGTTAATTTCAGATGGCGAAGAAGAACGGAACGTCATGGTTCACGGCCGTCAAGAGAGTTCTCTGGTCACCTTCAAAGGATTCCGACAAGAAGACTCACCATAGACTAACTGATCATTCTAAGGTTTTGGTTTCAACTCTCTGTTATTGTTATTACCACTTAACCTCGTCTTCACAAATATCTTTAGATTTATGCGTCTTGAAAGTTTCAATATTTTGTGGTAGTTGCATATAAAAGAAAAGAAAGGATGGATTTTTCGAAAAACCAAACTCGAGACAACAAACTCAGTAACCAATACTGTCTCTACAATTCCCACGGTGGTGATAAAGGAGGAGGAAAAACCGGCGGTTGCTGTGGCGGAGATCGTTAAGTTAACGGCAACTCCAGGTTTAATTAGACGTCATTGGGCTGCCATTATTATACAGACAGCTTTTAGAGGCTACCTCGTAAGTTAAACAATACTACAAAACACTTTATTTTTTAAAATAAGATTTTCAAAATACAAGTATTTTTAATTCAAAATAACACAAATATCTTTGTTTCAAAAATACCAATTTTTACTTATTCTAAAAATATCACAAATATTTTTATCTCAAAAAATACTTTTCAAAAATACCTCACTTCCAACTATTATAAAAATACTACAAAAATATTTTTTTGTTTAAAAAAATAACCAACTTAAAATAACTTTCAAAATTTTTAATTTAAATCCTAAACGCAAAAATGGAATGCTATACCTTCAAATCTATTCCTAAACTCTATGTAGTAAATTCTAACCATAAAGTTAAATTCTAAATCCTTAAAATTTATTTTTTTTATGTTTGTGGAATTTTTTACGTTATAGAATTTTTCTTTCTGAGTGTACTTTATGCAAAATAAAAGTGTTATTGGGTCTCTAATTTTATGGTTATTTTGCTGCATTGATATCAAAAGTCGAGGAGAGCTTTACGGGCATTGAAAGGGATAGTGAAGTTACAAGCATTAGTAAGAGGTCACAATGTTAGAAACCAAGCTAAACTCACTTTAAGATGCATCAAAGCTTTGGTTAGAGTTCAAAATCAAGTTCTTAATCATCATCATCAAGTCTTATCATCATCATCACCCAACGTTGAAGCAAGACGTAACTCAATGTTCGCTGAATCTAACGGTTTTTGGGATACTAAAACATATCTTCAAGACATTCGTAGCCGTAGATCTTTGGTTAGTGATTATAATAGTAATAATATTTTTTTATCTTTTAATTGTTTGTGATGCTGATAAAATAAAACTCTTTTTGATTTTTGTAGTCAAGGGACATGAGCAGATGCAACAATGAATTTGTTGTAAATTCAGAAGAAACCGAATCTATTTTGCAGAAGAAATTAGAGATTGCTATTAAAAGAGAGAAAGCACAAGCTCTTGCTCTCTCTAATCAGGTATTTCATAATCAATTTCTTGATGATCCATTACAATCAATTGTATTGAGTTTGTATCACATTAATTTCTTGGGTACAACGCGTTGGTCCAGTAATGCAAATTCCGTAAATATGATAAAAGAGTGGTCAAATTCGTACAATAACAAAGCAATATCAATAACACAACCACTAATCCATTTGATTTTTTGTTAATACTTTTGAGTATTTATTGGTTGATATATGTTTAAATATTTCCTAAGTGTAACATTTCAATACATAAATTTCATTTGATTTTTGTTACTAGCTTTCAAGTAACAATTTTAAAGCTGTAGTTGCTATTACATTATCAAATAATGAAACTTTGTATAAATTGAGTAACCTGTTAGGATTGTGTTAATCATACCAAACACTCTTTATTTGTTGTCATCTTAAATAAGATGTTTAATCTCTAAAACAATGATAATTTTGAATTAGAATTATTTTATATATTTTCCAACGCTTTTAAATTTTTTGTTTGCGAGTATTTATACTATTTAGTGATAATGATTTACATTCTTTTTGCGTGTGAAAGATTCGAAGTCGGTCTTACCGGAATCAATCAACCGGCGACGATTGGGAGCTTTTAGAAAGAACCCAATGGCTCAATCAATGGATGGCTACAAAGCAATGGGACAACACAATCACCAAAGATCCAATCAGGACTATTGAGATCGATTCAAACACAACACATCACCAGAGATCATCATACCCAGCGACTCCACCGTCGTGCAGAGCCACAAGATCCTTCGGCGTGAGATCAGCTAGTCCAAGAATACCATGTTCTTCTCCTTCAATGGCTCAGCCTAATTACATGACGTCAACTGAGTCAGCAAAGGCTAAGGCACGTACACAAAGCACACCACGGCGGAGACCACCGACGGCGAAGAAACGTCTGTATTATGCAGAAGAAGAGGATTTAAGAAGTCCAAGTTTCAAGAGTTGTCTATGGGGAGATCATGAATCAGATTATTCCTGTTGTTACGTTGATAGATTCGCCGGAAAAATCTCACCTTGTTCCACTACTGATCTCCGGTGGTTAAAGTGAGTGTCTTTTTTTCTTGTTTCTTTGCACAATCATGTGATTTTGATTTTGTTAATTCGACAACAAAAACTTAGTCTAAGAACTTATCTTCGATTCATAAGTTAACATATTCTAATGTGTAATGTCCAAGTCTACCAGTTCTATATAGATTCAATATCTTAGAAGCAACTATGAAATCAGCAAACTCACTTGCTTCTTCTGATATCCTAAGAACACTTCTTAAGGCTGTGAATTGCGTCTCTATAAGATCTTTCATGCTGATTTCGTCTTCTATGTTCCCATCAAACGCTGAAATTGTCTCGTATAGAATTCTCCGAACATCATTTACTATAAAATCCTGAAAAATGATATATAAACAAAAGGAAACTTATACAACAAATTAGAAAGATAGATTTGATGTAGAAGATTAGGGGTAGGTAAAATATCCAGAACGAAGAACCAAACCGAACCGAAGTGAAAAAACAGGGTCGGTTCAGCTATGGTTCTCTTTAAACTACCTAAATGGTTTCTCTAATTAAGAACCATGGATATCGGTTCGGATAAGAACCAAAGGAACCGAAAATATAAGGTAAGTGTTTATACCAAAAACCGTACATATATGTCCTTACCAATTTTTGAATATTTTATTTAATTAGGTTATTTATGGGTATTTTCGGTTCTTTTGGGTATCTTTGTTTTTTTTGTGTGGATGTTTTACGGTTTCGGATATTTTCGGGTATTTTGGGTTCTTTCGGATATTTAGGTTCCATATATTTTGGATAGTTTTGGTTCTTGTGGTTCTTTCGGGTATTTTTGGGTAAAATATCCGAACCGAATCGGAACCACTAATATTTCGGTTCTCGAATGGTTCTTATAATTTAGATCCAAACCGAACCGATTTTTAATGGATCCTATCTGGAAGGAACCGAAAGAATCGAAACCGAAAAGAACCGATCCGAACCGAACCAAACTGATCCTATATTGAAGAAATCGAAGAAACCAGAACCGATAAGTACCGATCCGAACGGAACCGAATAACCGAACGCCCACTCACCCAGCCCTAGAAAATGCTATTGTGTTGATTTAGTACCTGTGTATGATCTGTTGGGTACTGTCTTTTACGTTGAGCTGATGTATTTTCTGTTGAATCATGGCATTGGCTTAGTTTTGCCCATTTCTTGTATTCGTGGTTCGAGTTAAGAATAGTTAGAAAGAACCGTGCTAGTTCTATCTCCCCAACTACATCATCCGGGATAGCTCCTACATTGCGAAAGGAAAAACCGATTAAGAACTCGAAGCGGAAACGTCTCTAGTATTGAACACTATCCATCTGTTTGTCTCTAATGCTGATCAAACCTGTTAATGCCAATTTTGAGCAGATGTCAGCATCAAGCAGATGAGGAGGAAATATTCCAGGTGTGTCTAGTATATAGACATTGGGATGGCTACCGATCTGAAACAAAGAAATAACAAACTGATAATGTAATCTCAAGTATTCTGGTAAAAGCAGCAAACTAACCTTTAAGCTCATAATGTCTTTGGTATCTCCAGGTTGTGAACTAACAGTGGTATGCTTTAGTTTACCTTTCTCTGTTAAATTGATCATGAAGAACTGAAAGATATGGCAAAGAAGTAACAATCTTTTTGAGTTGTAGGATTTACCTGTAGCACTTATTCTCCCAATTTGATGGAGAGAATTGGCAAGAGCAGATTTTCCAACATTAGGAATACCAAGGAGCATCATAGTTGTGGTATGACTAGAATGGCCAGACTTGTGCAATTCCCTTACTTGATTCTGCAAGAAATTGAGAAACTGCAAAGCCAAACAAAAACATTCTTAAGTGTTTCTTAGTCATAAATATGAAAGTTATAGAATAAGTGGGATCAATATTTACTTGCTTAACACACTCTTTGTTATGTGAATTTACTGCATAAGACAGATGATTTCTCTCCTCAAAGTAATCCATCCAATTCTTTAATTCTAAAGGATCTGCAAGCTCCATTTTGTTTAACACAACAATTCGTTTTGATGGAGAAGGTGAACACTTCCTCAACAACTCATACTCAGAAGACAAAGGAATCTACACAAAAAAAAGAAGGAAGACAAAACTTAGCTTCATTCTCTGAGGCAATTAATCAAACACCTGGTGGACAAAATGCTGAAAAACAGAGAACGTACACGAGCATCTCTGATCTCGAGTACAAAATCGATCATAGGTATACGTTCATATATTGCTCGAACCGCTGCTGCCATGTGAGGTCCATACCATCTTCGGTTAGGGCTCTTCGACGCCTTGATCACAGCGTCTCCGATTTCCCGCGCAATTTTCCAGCTTTTAACGGTCGCCATTTTACCTAAAAATCCCTTCTTTTATTCAAAGTGTTGCAAAGTGATTGAATTTTAAGTCACTCCATGATATTACAAATTCAATACAATATAAGTACATCAAATCAAAGTTTCATTTACAATCCACAAAAAGTGTAAAGGATCTGATCCTAATAATTATACAACAAAAACGATCTCTTTTACACAAAAAAAGCAACACTTTAATATATTTTTGATTAAATAAGCAAATACAATATTCCCTTGCAGCATGAGCTTTCTTCTCCATTTATTCTCTATATGTTTTTTTTTTTTCTGTCACAAACAAAATGGCTGATGTATGTTTCTGAACCACCACACAGAACAGAGCCAAATCTTTCCTTTGGTTTTTGATGAACAGAGAGTTTTCTCTACTTTTTTAGTGTACAAAATATACTTTCCTCCTCTTAAAGCTTCTGTGCAGTTCAATGTTCTGGTCTCGGACTACAATTGCTCGTGACCGGGGACTGATTTCAATCTCTGCTGGAGCTGTAGATAAAGACAAGGCAATGCTTGATGTAAATTAGATTCCTCTATGTGGCCTCAGTTTCAACAACTAGCAAGGTAATTAGATTAAAGTGTTTGCTCTTGAGATCAAAGGTGATGACTTACTTGTGTGTATTTTGATTTTTCTTCTTCAAGCTCTCCAGTCAATTCTTGCATCCTATAGAAATTGAATTTGAGAAGCAATTAGAAAGACTAATAAGAAAGGTTTGACTGATAATATAAGCGGAACTACCTAGCTCGGAGCTCAGAGATCTTAGCAAGTAGTAACTTTTCTCTCTCAGAAGCTGTGTGTTCAACCTGTGACCCAAAGCCAAAAGCAAAGATTAATAATGAGAAATTCACATTAAAAGTTGATTTATCTACTTACAGCTCCATTGCTGTAAGATCCTTGAGACGAAGGTGACACCTTTCCGTTTTGAGAACCTACAACATTCGATCAGAGTTAACGCCATACTCCACCATTATGACAAACAAAATGGATTCAAGTGTCTATCTCACCATCTGTCGTTTCAGCAGCTTGTAAGCTATTAAGTAGATTCATAATAAGTTCCTGAAGTTACAGAGTTCCAATAAGATAAAACAAAACTTGAGAAACTATACAATCAAGTTACGACTCATATCTCAATGTGATAATGTTCATATACGTCTTTCTTACCTGCTGTATTGAATTTTGGTCTAACAAAATTTGAAGTTGAGGTATGACGAATGATGGAGATGCAGGATGACTACTTGACTCCTTGATTGGTTGACCCTTTGGCTGTTTTCAGTAAAATAAGATTGATGTTATTAGATAACACAAATCACGCAGACATAGATAGTGTTTCGTGGTAGCAAACTGACCATTTTAGATTCGAGTATCCAATTCCCAACACTGGCAGATTTTTTTAGCAAGGATGCCTGTAGATTTAAGAGGCATGAATTAATTAGGCAAAACTTAGACAAGTTATCAGTCTTACACTGATAATGCAGACTAAAGAGACAGAGATCTTGACATGCAACAATACTTATTGGAACGTCTTAGAAGAGAATGGTTTGATTAGTAACTGTCTAAGAAAGAGGAAAATGGATAGCAAGAGAAAAATATAATCACCCTTGCGAGATCTGCATTTTCTGATGTTACTGAAAATCTTCCTTTGATTTGAACAAGATTAGCCTTCGATTTTTCATCCAAAGAATCACGGAATCCTATTCAAGATGGAAAACCACTCTAAGTCGACTGCATTAGAAATAGCAAATATAATAAGTTGCACGCCACACATGTACTTTCTCACCTCCAGAAGCTTTGATAGGAGGAGCTGATAAACTGTTTGATGAAGCACCTTTTGGAAGATTTAATGGACCACTAAAGCTTGGTGCCCTCCGGACTGATGATGTCGGCTGTCGTTCACTCTCACACCTAGCAGATACCAAATTATAAGTTGGAGCATGTAATAATTGTAATCCAATGATCTCTTAAATAATAATTAGCTAATGGCAAACCTTGCATAACTATGGCCCCTTTCTGGACCCAAATTGGCTAACAAAATCGCGGGTGAAAGTGGTCCACCCTGAATCTGGCGTTTCAGTGGGTTAGCCTTGACCTGCGAAACATCGTTCTCCAAACTTGGTGTCGTTTGTTTAACAGAAGAAGTGCTTAAACTGAGAGGGATTTTCTCTTCACCGATTGGTTCTACCACCTCAATATCTGAAACTTGTGCCTTTTCGTTCATGTTTCCAGATGGCAGTTGACGACATACTTGCCCTCTGCCATTCACCTGCAATGTATTTCAAGAACAAGTTCAATCAACGATGGACTTTGATACCAAGAGAGTGTAAAGTTATAAGATGCTTTCACTGAATATTTATTTGCAAAATACTGGCCTCATTATCCGACTGTTCGCCATAGAGTTCATCTTCTTCCCTACTCTCTGCTAGACTTTCATCATCATCTAGCTATTGCATACAAAAATGGATGTAAGACAATTTTTTGATGGCAACCAACAGTTTCTCAAATAGCATCATCTAAGAAGTAATATCAATACATAACTTACCAAAGATGCTTGCTCTTTCAAATCTTCAATATCGAAGTTCCAAGCACTAACTCCTCTTTGGTATTCACTCTGGCATGAAAAATAACATTTTCTAAGCATTCTGCAAAATCGGAGTCTTCGGTAGGGGTGGGCACAATTCTTGTTCCGTTCCGTACCATCCCGTTCCGTTCCGAACCCGTTCAAAAATTCCCGTTCTATTAAAATATATATTCCCATATGGGACATCTTTTCATTTCCCGAATGAGAACGGGACGGGACATGACGGGAATTCCCGACATCCCATTTGGGACATATATGCAAAATTATAAATATATATATATATATATATATTATAATTATATTTTACATATATAATATAAATATACTAATTTATTATTTGTCTTTTAATGTTCATATTTTAACTATTAACTAAAATTACAATCTATATAAATTAAATCTAATTATATTATTAACAATTATAACCTAATTTTCGTGATTCTAAGAAAAAGAGCAGAAAAATAGTTCATTTTTCCTAAATCTACAAAGAGACACGATAATTGATGCTATTTAAAGAAGAAGTAATTGACTTTGCTGCTATTTAAACATATATAATTGTGTCGATTTTTGGGTTGTTACGGGTGTGTCTTTGAAAATTAGCTAACTGTTAGATGAACAAAAAATATTTGGTATATTTGTTATATTTTCGAAAATTCTCATTCCCGTTCCCGTCCTGTTCCATCCCGTCACATCCCATTCCCGTCCCGAATTTAAAATGTAACATAAATGGGATATGTATTTTTGTTCCCAAATTCCCGTCCCGTTACCATTCCCAAAAATTCCCGGCCCAAATTCCCATTTGACCACCCCTAGTCTTCGGCGAAAAATTCAAACTTTTGTCACCTGTGATATAGCTTCCGGGTCAGCAAATGCATTCCCTTTAGAAGCAAGCTGTGCAGCATCCTTCGCCTGTCATACAACGTCTCTATTAGTTAGAATAGAACAGGACAACTATAGAAAATTTGAAGAAGAGATAGGCATGGAAAACCTGAAGAGCTTTTACGCGTGTCCAAAGAGGCGGCAATTCAGCAAATAACTTTTTCACACATATCTCTGGAGGTTTTGCATTCTTGAAAAATGAGTGTTTCAATAACTTTTCAGCAGTTGGCCTTTTTGTTTGATCTTTCACCAGACACAATGCTACCATTTCTTTAAAGGACTGGGCACAGCTGAACATTTTCTAATTAGAACAATACTTGCAACGAGAAATAATGTTTGAAATAACATATGAATTCCCCTAGAAAGAACACAAGTACCTTTGAAAATTTCTTATCACGGTCATAGTCAAGGCCAGGCGGTGCATTTTGAATCGTCATTAAGAGTACCTGTTACCAGAAATAAAAGGAATAAGATCTGTTCTCAATACACATTACAAAAATATTGAATACCTTCATGGGAGGATATTTTGAGAAAGGTGCATGACCATGAGCCAATTCCAGCGCAGTTATTCCAAAAGACCAGATGTCAGCCCTGTAAGGAAGGTACAGAAGGTCAAACCAACCGATAGTGTTATTGCATTTCTTTGATGCAAAACATTTCTAAACATTTCTTGTTCTATTTGACGAACAAAATACTTCCTAGCTTAGAACCAACTAAGAGAATGATAGTGGCCTTTAATCAGCTATGCGGCTAAACTAACAACAACAATATTTGGATTAACTAAGTTGATATTGACAAGTTGGCTGACACATATAGCAAGGTGGCCTAGCTGCTAAATTTGACAAGGACCAGACAGAGAAGTAAATTGTTTAGGATAAGCTCACTTGGAATTGTAGCCACTTCCTGGTTGCAACACTTCCGGCGCCATCCTACAAACAAAGACAAGATGCGACGCGTCAAATGTAACATAGAGAGTAGTTGTGAAGTTAAAGAAGACAGAACTGAAGAACACTATAATAACCAACCAGCATGGGGTACCAACAAATGTGTTTCTTGCACGTTGCCTATCACCATTGTCAAATAAGCATGCAGAGACACCAAAATCACCAAGCTTAATCTCCCCAGTGTTATCAAGAAGTATGTTTCCAGCCTAATATGAAGAGAAACAGAAGAAGTTTTGTAAACTACTTGGATGTGGGATATGAAGTTCATTAAGAAACAAACAATAATAATTTCAAATTATGCTAACCTTAACATCTCGATGGATATGCCCTTGTCTATGAAGATAATCAAGTGCTTTAAGTGTTTCTTTAAGCATAGAACATATAGCCAATTCCTCAAATCCATCTGGATATGCTACTTTCATAAGGTGCAAGCAGGAACCCTGAGCCATGAATGGCATCACCACCCAGAGACTATGGTCAACAGCAAACGAACAAAACGACTTTATAACATTCGGATGGTCTATCAAACTCATGGTCTGAGCCTCCCTCCTTATATCATCCTAATAAAATAACAATATATACATTTAACTCGCAGCATAAGGTATTGAGAAGAATAGGAATCAACTTATAAAACGAATAGGTAGAAGATTCGTTCGTCAACTAGATTCAGTAAATTAAGGGATTCTAAACGCTAATTCAAAACACTAAAAAAACAGAGCAATTGGTCATAGTCCCTTAAACAATAGCTTTGCTGCTTCCATAAAGCGATCAAGATACAAAAAAGGTTTGGTGATGCGAACACATGATCTGGATTTGGAGTCTCGAGATCAGAATCCTTAACTCATAGCATAACCCAAAGAACCTCCACACAAACATATTGCTGATGAAATTGAACAACAAGCTGAAGCTAACATAAAAAAATACAAAACGAGATCGAGGAGAACGAACCAGATTGCTATTGCAGCGATCGAGATCCAAACACTTGATTGCGACGACTTCTTTAGTCGGTAAATAAATTGCCCGATGGACGACTGCGCTAGCTCCATATCCAACTTCTTCCATTAGCTTGTAATCCTTAGGGTTTACAGAAAAACCTCTCTTCTTACCACCACCACCATCACCACCACCACCACTCGCCATCTTCTTACGTCGTTTCGCACCCAAAATAGCCCTAAGAATCACCAAACCCGACCATGAATCCGTCTTCAGAAACTAATCGTTGACAAAATCAAATCGAAGAAAGAAGAAAAAAAATTAAGAAAAAGTCTAGAAGTACTGTAGAGCAAGCCGAAGACGAGACACCATTGAAATTGTAAAACAAAATTTTTTTTTGTCTTTCTCAATTTTTTTTGGTGTGTGGGGCTGTTTTGTTCATTTTGGCTCGGCACAGTTTCTGATCACCAGAAACAACAAAACGCGATTGAAAATTGCTGACGTGGCAAGAGTGTTAAACACCTAAGATTATTACACGTGGCTATAGTGTAGAAATTGACGGCTTTCATTATATATTTAGCTTAGTTCACGAGTGACGTTTGACTTCTGACTTTGCTTGGCGTTGAACAGCTATAAATGTTGGATATTGTTTTAATTTGTCAACGAATTTACTGAATTTAGATTAATATTTTATGGATTTTGGTTTTTCTAAACTTAAACAACATTGTCTTTGAGAGTGATTCTAAGAACTTGATGGATGCTGTGCACAACCCAGAAGCTTGGACACTATTCAAGTCTTTCACTTCGGAGATTATAGGTCCAAGAAGAAGTTTATTAGTTAAGTCTTTTAATTTTATAATCGTCAGGGTAATATGATGGTTGATCTTATTGCCAAATCTGCTTCTATTTGGCCATTATATAAAGCTAGAAACATTCATGTTTTCCAGTAATATATAGTTAGTATGTTTGAGTTAAAAATATATATATATATATTTTTACCAGTAAAAAATTACAAAATTTTCATAGATTTATTTTTGGGCTATTTTTCAAAATGTCATATTGACACACCAACCTTACCAAATCTACCATAAAGAACAAACCTTTCCTAGAATACCATAAAAGTATAGTATTATGGTAGACTAAAAGTTACGATCCTACCATTCACGAAAATTACAAGCGTGCCATCGGTGGAGGCCAAAAATTTTGGCGGGAGACCATGTTCGCAGGAGGAGGAAGACAAGATGTGACCACTGTGGCAGAGTCATTAATGGCATTTATTGCATTAACCATCGGTTAATAGGGTGGTCAACCCATAATTAAATGACCATATGTTCATCTCGGTAGACAACATCCATAACAACTTCAGCAAGATGTTCTTCAAAGGTAAAGAACATTAACTTTTCATTCCTTATCATTTTTTGTCGGATTCGGTGGGGGTACAATAAATACGATCTGACCGTGTGCGTAGACCACTCGTAATGTTTCGTTAATGGACGAGAATGACGTTTTACAAAAACAATAATGACATGATATCTTTTACTGTGCAGATATGGAAGAACCAATTACAATCATTGAGGGAGAGTGGGAATGCTTGGAAACAGGGAGGTGGAAATTTCGTGTGTCGAGAGACATTTATGCGAAGTGTGTGGCTTTGAGTCCCGTAGACAACTTCACAAGTTTTAAGAAAAATGTGGATAGTGCATTTGGTTCAACAACAAATGGAGAAAAACGAAGCTTAAGTTTCTGGACTGAAAGCTCGGACACCGTATTCACACAGGTGAGGATGCCACCCATACGTGTTGAGTCTGACGAAAGCTTGGAAAAGTTTAAGAGGATAAGACAGTTGGATAGTGGACTAAATTTATACCTGTCCATGGAAAGTAATGACCAAGCGGGTTGGAGACAGGGTGCATGTGATGTTGAAGCGGACAGTTTGTTTGAAGACGGTGACTTCCTAAGGCATGTGAGCCGTATTGAAGCCGAACATCTATCAAGTACAAAAAAGAGAAGGTGCTGGAATTGGGTGGACCAAACAAAAAGAAAATAAAAGTTGCTGCAGATGGGGTGAGTAGTGAGTATGTAGACGAAGAAACACATGATGGATCGTCTGTGGACAATGTGGGCGATGATTGGTCCTCGAGCTACGATTATAACATGATGACCGACTTGATTGCATCCGAGTACCCAACTTAGTGGGATCCGTACGCGGGGGTGGGAATGTATGGAGGAGAAAACTGTATTCCTGGTGGACATGTTGACCTGCTACGGACTGTTGAGTCAGTAGCGAGAGAGAAGAGAGCTGAGACTGAAATAGATGTTCAACTGACTGATAGACAAGTTCTTCATGGACATGAGGTAACATATGGGTATGATACCAATGGTGGATAAGACATGCACGAACGTGATGGAGAAGATGTCCAAGGCAATGAAGATGAATGTATGAGGGGTGTCGATGAACTATTGTAGTGTGTAAGTCGTGAACTGTTAGGCGTAGGCCGTAATGACATGCGTGACGGAGAAAGTTCTGTTAAAAGGTGCTTGTTGTTTGATGGACATGAACAAGAATTTGTGTGTGTTGATGATGAAACAGATAACTTAGATTGTGGGGGATAGGATTTAGTTGTCTACAATGGGCCGCGTGATTGTAGCTCTAGTGGGGGGAGGATGCAATCATTGTGGACATCATGGCCCTGTTGGTCCTGGGGGACAACATGGTGAAGATTGCAATGCTACCCCAACTCCGGACACACCATCTTTTATGTATGTGGATAATTTTTTCATCGACCCAGAACCGTTTAGGGACAACGTCGGGGTGGTTAGAAGTGACAAAACAAATATGAACCTGAAGAGGGAGCAAGATGCACTGTATGTCGGATTGGTGTTCAAGAATAAAGTAGAATTACATAAATCAATCTTGGTTTATTTGGTGAGAAGGTTATTCAGCTTCAAAGTCAAGAGCTCGGACAAGAAAAGAGTTATTGTTGTCTACATGGAAAAGAACTGCGATTGGAAGATATATGTAACAAAACACCAAGATTCCAAAAACATAGAGATAAGAACTGCAAATCTGAAGCACACATGTGCTGTTGAATCACGCTCTCGTTACAGTAGGAAGGCAACGATAGAAATACTAGGTGAGTTGCTCAAGTCAAAATATGTCCATGGACAAAAGGGATCTAGAGCATGCGACGTACCAAGATTGGTGTTATCTGAGCTCAATATGACAATCTCATACATGAAGGCTTGGAAAACTAAAGAGATCGCAATGAGGAAAACAAGAGGGAATGATGAAGACAATTATCAGTTTCTGTCCACATATTTACATCTTCCGAAGACAACAAACCTAGGGACAATAACATCCGTCAAGACGGTTAAAGCAGCTAGTGGAAATTCGGTGTTTAAGTACCTTTTTTTGCTCTAGGGGATTCAATAACAGGATTTAAGTATCTACGAAAGGTGGTTGTGATCGATGGGACACATACAAAAGGGAAATATAAGAGCTTCTTGGTGGCAGCTAGTGGACAAGATGGCAATTACCAAATATTTCCGTTGGCATTCAGAGTGATTGATGGTGAGAATACCGCCGGGTGGACGTGATTTTTTACACAATTATTGCAATTCATTCGAGACAGCAAGGATCTCGTCTTCATATCCGATAGGTACACTGTAACACCCCGTTTCTGGTCAACCCCTTTGACCAAAAACGAGGATATTACGCCTTT
>OVBE01001081.1:0-40214 GCA_900406425.1 Iberis pinnata
ACAGTTTTTGCGCACCAATGAAGAAATGACACGTGTCATTATAAATCCATATCAAATAATTTTGATGAAAATATTTATATGTATATATAGTTGGTATTATATATCTATCATTAAAAAATATTTTATAAAATTTGATAACACAAATCTTTATATTAATGAATAAAATCATGTCTATTTCAAATCTAGAGTTAATACAAAAAAATCTAGAGTTCATAAATAGACTGTGTTGATATATGGTAGAATCATTATCTTTCAGTTAAAGACTTTTAACTCTAAATTATATTATATACCTTAAAAGTCATTAGAAAAATATTGATTATGGATCGGTTTAACATGATTTAATTAGATCGTCGATTTTTTAGCTTTTTTCAGTATTGAACCCAGTCAAATTTTCAATCAAATTTGGTTTGATAGTTTAAAAATTATAGAGAACATTAAAAACAAAGCACTTTGTTTTTATTTTGTGCACCAAATGATTTATTAATCTAAATTAGTATAATCTCACTTAGAATGTTTTTGGTCAAAATGTTGGTTTCCTCGTTACAAAGTCGAGGAATAGCTAAAAATTTAACTGATAAAAAAGAAGATGAAAAAGATTTAATATCTTCCACTAAACCATTAAGTTATGAAAATGTGATTTGTTTATTGATGGCACAAGTTAGTTGTTTCGAGTCAATCTCGGATGAGATTGAAGTGATACCAAGATGATGAGCCATTTTGATTGCTTGTAGTAGGGTCAAGCCTTCAACCATGAGAGAGGTCGCCACATTACATGCTGTTTTGCTTACCTGGTGTCAAAAGTTCGTTGGGCCTGTGCAGTTGAAAGTGAGGCCTGCATTTTGTGATGTTGCATTCCAAGCCGCATTTGATTTGCAACAAAAAGTATTGCGGCTGTTAATCAATTGCAGGGGGAACGTGGTGAATCTTGCTTTTTTTATAGTGGCTCGTTGCCATTCTTTGATCTCCTCTATTGCTTTGTGTATGATCTCCTTTAGTGTGAACGTTCTATTTTGAAAAATATGATGATTGTGACTTGTTCAAAGCCCCCATATGATCCAGGCCGGTAAGAGAGGTGATGTGATGCATGTGGGGGGGGGGGGGGGGGCCCTTNAAGTCGTCCAAAACGAGTGAAATGATGGCGCATGTGAGAATGAAGTCATCTCCCAAACCTGCATAGCTATGGGGAAATGACAAAAAATATGTAGTATAGTCTCATGTTCATTACATACAAGGCAAGACGTTGAGGCTATGATTCCTCTCTTTGCAAGGTTGTCACCATTTAGAATAGCTTCATGGATGAGTCTCCAAATAAACATTTTTACCTTGGGTGGTATTTGTAGCGCCCAAATTCCACTAATCCAATTGAAATATGTCGGTCTTCGGTGTTCTTCGATAGGCGATGTGTTTTTGGCCGCAAAGTATCCAAATTTGACATTATATATTTTTGGAGTTGATTGCGTCCAAATACGTTTGTCTTAGACCTTCAATATACTCAGTCTTAGGCGCAATATTGTTGGTTCCAGTTTTGAAAAAATCTCACTGATTTTGTTTCTATCCCAAGTTCCATTCTTTGTTGAGAGTGGGGCAATTACTTTATTACAAAGGTGTTGTGGGAATGGTCCAACAGGTCTAGTCGCATCTTGTAAGGACAACCACGGTTCATCCCAAATCCGTATCGACAAACCATCTCCAATAGCCCAATTTAAGTGTTTTTTTAATGAAATTACGACCGGCTATAACACATTTCCAGCCATTAGAAGAGGACTCATTAAAGCTGCAAGACAGGAAATCACCATGTGGGAAATATATTCCTCTTAGAACTCGAGAGAGTAAAGTATTTGGCGTTTCCACAATCCGCCAAACAAGCTTTCCTAAAAGTGCTATATTGAAAGCTTCAATGTCTCTAAAACCAAGTTTACTTGTCCGTGAACTGGTACTTAATTTTGCCCAAGAAACCCATGGGATCTTTTTGAATCGGTGGTGGAGTTCCACCAGAATTGCGTTCTTTTTGCAAAGTGATAATGGTATGAAGCAAGACATAGAATAAGTTGGGATGGTAGAAAGGACGCTCTTCAACATTGTAAGGTGACCCGTTGCGGACAGGAACTTTGTAGACCAATTCATTATTTTTTATTGATTCGGTCTAGGATGGTAGCAAACAAGTCTTTTTTTGTTCGGCCAAACTATTCGGGAAGCCCCAAGTATTTGCCAACTCCTCATTCGCGAAAGATCTTCAAAGCATTTTTAAATCTCGCTTTGAGAAAGGAATTTGGTTTTTTTGAAAAGGTGATTGAAGATTTTTGAACATTGATGAATTGGCCCGATGCTTTTTCATATATGTTTAGAATCTCTTTCAGCGTTTTGGCACATGTAGTCGTTGTCCTACAGAAGAAAATCGTATCATCGGCAAATAAGAGATGGTTGACTCGGAGACTTCCTAAAGCTACTCTATATCCTTTGAGTTATCCCGAGTTTTCCGCTTGTCTACAAAGGTCTGAGATTACTTCACTGCAGATGGCGATAAAGAATCTCCCTGTTGGATTCCTCTCTCGGGAATGATGCTTCGTGGACTGATCCATTAAGAAGGAAGGAATAAGTCACATAGGTCAAACATTCCATAATCCAAAATACCCATCGAGCAATGAAAGCCTAATCTCCTTAGAACCAATTCGATGAATGGCCACTCTAAACGGTCATATGCCTTAGACATATATGTCTTGACAGTCATTGCACACTGCTGCCTAACTTTCGAGATTTTGAGATAATGTAAAACCTCATGAATGATGAGAACATTATCCGAGATTGCCCTTCCGGAAGACATACCGATTTTTTTGAGATAAGTGATGGTAAGATACTATCTTTGTGTACGAAGCTTTAAGACGATCTTATAATATGAAAGTAGTTTGTTCTTGTTTCGTATGTTACAAGAGGAATGGTTAATTGTTGATGTCGTACATAGATTTATAGTATGTTATACATGATTTGGTCTATTGACCAACATTGATTTTTATTCAAAATACAAACCAAAACATTAAAAAAAAAAACAAACCGAAACTTTAAAATATCCGAATAAATTTTTAATATTCTAATTAAACTACAGAAACCAAAAGAAAAACTGATCCTAACCGGCTCCCATTACGACCCGAAGTAGCTTAGTGTCTTGTGTGCAGTAGCTTTTAGCCTTTCTTCGGTTATCAGAAGTTTTTGGTAGATCTTAGGACTATCTTTTGGCTACAAGATTCATATCTTGCTCAGTATTCTGCCTTGTAATTAATTTCTATGATTTATAAAACTTCCGGTGACAAAAAAACTCTTGTTTTAGATTTTTTTTTCAGACACCAAAGTAAACAAAAAGTGGTTTTAAGCACAAAAACTATGAATAAAGAACAAAATAGAGTACATTACATGCTTGCTTGCTTATTAAGAGCTCTCCATATTGTATTGACTTGTCTCCTCTGCAACTTTTGTCCACACATTTGCTATCTTCTCTGCATATCCAACCTGCAAAATCCAAAGCATACCACCAATCTTTTTAAATTTCACAAAACCTACTCATATCTTTTCTGCATTCTCAACAACATTCAGATACAGCTAGTTCTAATCAAAGACATTACACTTCTAATAACAATGTACCTGGTTAACAACAAAACCTTTCATCATATTCAAAAAGTCTGCACTTCTTTCTCTGTCGAGCCTTTCGACCTCGCTCCGGTTATTTTCCTGTCATGATAATTACATATTACATTAGAACTTCATCACATCAGTATAACATTAGATGTGTATAGTTGACATGACTGAACCACCTTGATCCGTTCATATTCTCTGATTGCAACATTTTTAGCATCCTCTGTGTTCTTGATGGTTTCTTTTAACTCATCTATTTTCTTAATCCTTGATTTGTCACCACCAAATACCTTTGATGATGCAGCTTCTAGCTTCTCTGCTCTTCCTTCCAATGAAGAAAGCTCAGATACAAGTGTCTGCACTGTTAGTAAAGCACTTGATCTATCTGCAAATGCGCCCTGGACCGCCATCATTAAGCCAAGGTAATCATGGAGTGTGTCCTGACATCAAAGAATAGTTCTTAGTGAAACAAAAGACTTTCGTAGCTAATAGTATCTGCGTCGAATACAAAATTTACCAAATGCTTGACAGTGTGAGAATTCAGCTCTCTGTACAATCTGCTTGCTTTTACAGCTGCAGTTGCTAAATTCTTCATATCATTGGCACGAGCTCTTTGAGAATTGAAGACAGCTTCTTCGTTCTCGAATTTCGTTAGCTTAATGAATGCTAATCCCATCTCCCCCATAGTTTCTCCCATCTCTTGCTGTGCCTTCACAAGGGATTCAGCCTACAGAGAACACACCATTACAATACTGAAGCTTATGATGCATAAATGTAAGTAAAACAAATATGAAAAACTCTACATGCTGTGAAGAATTAATGATCTGTTGCTCAAGATCATGCATTTTCTCCTTCTTCTCTAAAAACTCTTTATCTTCTTCCACAACAGATGGTTTTGATCCACCCCAATCATTAGTGACTGACTGTTTAAGCTCTTTGAACAATCTCAGCAAATCTCTACCTCCTTTAGCCGGCTGCACTACATCAGCCACAGAAGCTCCTCCTCCTCCTTCACCAAACAACTGTTTCGGCAGCTTCACAGCACCATCCAACATCCTTGAAGCAACATCAGTGCTAGTTTGTAGCGATAACTTCCCTTGAGCCTGAAGAAAAGCTTTCAATTCATCACTGTTCTTGATCACAGGATGTGCAACGAGCTTGCTTAAGTATTTCTCCAATGAAACTCTTCTCTGTTCCACGAATTCTTCTTTCTGCATCACTTGACTCTCCACCACGCTCTTGTCTGGTCTTGGTGGGATGCAGAAACCTCTATAAGACTCAGCTAATCTATCTGCTAAGGTAACAACATCTCTGAATCTTCTTCTCACGCTAAACTCTGATCCACCGTATTCAGGGAGATTCGTTCTGGTTGTAATCTGGTAGGTCATGTAAGTGCTTCCTCCAGATATCATTGAGCTTGTAGAATCCTGCTCTTTCTGAGGACTAGAAACTTTGATTTTGATATAATCAGAGCTTGAAGATAGTGAATCGGAAGAGTGACTATGACGACTTCCATCATCTGAGCCATTGACGGAGGTCTTATCAAAAGGACTAAAGAAAACATCATCGTAAGACGAATGTTCGATGTAAGAGCTATTGCCGCCGCCGCCGCCGTTTGGTTCATACAATTTCGGCGCAAATAGTGGATCGGAATCAGCAGGAGTCACGATGATCGGCGGTGGAGAAAGCGGATGATGCGAGTCGGTGAGAGTTGTTGACATTGCGCTGCGAGAACCAGAGTTGGATTGATCGCCGTTGACATCGCTTCTCTTCAACTGATTGTCATCTTCTTGGAGGATGAGATTTTCCATTTTCTCCTTGGAAGCATGGAGATTAGCATCTTTGAATCCTTCGTCATTCTCTGAATCCATCATCTCCGAAATTTAATAGTCGACAAATCTATGAAGTAAGCTAATTTTAGTAAGAAATTCGCAAAAAAACTTAAGTGTATTGAAGATTCCGAGGATTTGAAGCTGCTACGGTGGCCGTGAACCGGAACTAGAAGCCGGAGAGGCTAGGTGATGGTGGTGAAGAGTTATAAGAAGCGTGAAGTCTCGTCAATGTGCCAAATGGGAGAAAAATGAGATGACAGAAGAATTCAGCTCACGTTAAAATAACTTTGTTGGGTCTTAATCAGGCCTATTAATATGGGCCTTATTCGTATCCTCAAAACAAACTCAAGGATCCAAATTCGGGTAGCTGGATTCGACCCATTTGTGATTTCATCGATTCTGAATACACCGAGTTTTAATTTTGATTACGACCAAGTAAACCGATCTAAGCCCCAATGGGGTACAGAAGTTTAAACCGAAAATCAAACAAACATCTGGAGTTTACAGCTTAAACAAGAGATACACATCATATAGCAATTACTAACTAAATCGGTTTAAAATATAAAACCCACAATACACTCGGGAGAGGAGAAAAACCAGTAATAAGTGACAACTACAACACGAACCAACTTATAAACTCAAAAACAGTCCGACCACAAAATGAGATACCCACCACAATCTGACCCATCCTCCTATGGTAATTCAACGTATCTTTTTATTATCCTTTGTTTTTTTCGACATTTATCTGTTTAAATTTATTATATACATTAAAAAGAATACTATTATAATACTTGAGAATTAAAATTCAAAAAGTAGTATTTTAAAATTTTATCCATGAATTTTTTGTAAACATTACTTTGTCATTACCAAGCATAACTCTATGAAAGCAAAGTACTAACTACTCTTGGTTTTTATGTTTTTCTCATACACCAAAATAAAATAAAAAAAGAGAAAAAAAAAGTGGATTTAAGAGCTAATAAACAAAAATATGAATGTAGAACAAAATAGAGTAAATTACATGCTTGCTTGCTTGCTAGCTAGCTAAGAGCTCTCTCTATTGTATTGACTTGTCTCCTCTACAACTTTTGTCCATACATTGGCTATCTTCTCTGCATATCCAACCTTCAAAATCCAAAATTATCACAAACTCTGTTTTTAAATCTTCCTTCCTAAATCAGATACAACCAACTGGGCATTTAAACTGAACCAAATTAACCGAATCAAACCAAATTTAGTTCGGTTATTTTGGTTCAATTCGGCAAATTTTCTATTTTATTTCGGTTTGCCAACAATTTTATTCTACACTAGATTAACCAAACCGAACTAGCTAAAATTAACAGAAATTAACTAAATAAACCGAAACTAACCGAAAATTAGCCAAAATTTATCCGAAATTAAGTTTCGAACGAAATAAACCGAACTATAAAAGAAAAACCTAACCGAACAAACCAAATGCCAAACCAAACCAAACTTTTATTTTGTTCAATTTGGCACAAAAAAACCGAAAAATCGAATGCCCACCCCTAACCAATAGTAAGGCATACACTCAATACAATTCCGCGAAGCATGTGATCTAATTAAGACCTTACTTCTCTAAAAACAATGTACCTGGTTAACAACAAAACCTTTCATCATATTCATAAAGTCTACACTTCTTTCTTTGTTGAGTCTTTCGACCTCGCTCCAGTTATTCTCCTGTCATGGTTATTACATACATACATTAGAACTTCATATCACTATAACATTAGTTATATATAGAGACATGGCTAAAACCACCTTGATCCGTTCATACTCTCTGATTGCAACATTTTTGGCGTCTTCTGTGCTCTTAATGGTTTCTTTTAACTCTTCTATTTTCTTAATCCTTGATTTGTCACCTCCAAATACTTTTGATGATGCAACTTCTAGCTTCTCTGCTCTTCCTTCAAGTGAAGAAAGCTCTGTTACAAGAGTCTGCACTGTTAGTAAAGCGCTCGATCTATCTGCAAATGCGCCTTGGACTGCCATCATTAGGCCAAGGTAATCATGGAGTGTGTCCTGACATCATAGAAAATCTCTTTATGAGTGAGACTTCATAACTACTACTAGTATATGTTTGCATCAATTACAAATTTTACCAAATGCTTGACTGTCTGAGAATTAAGCTCTCTGTAAAATCTGCTTGCTTTTACAGCCGCAGTTGCTAAATTCTTCATATCATTGGCACGAGCTCTTTGAGAATTGAAGATAGCTTCTTCGTTCTCGAATTTCGTTAGCTTAATGAATGCTAATCCTAATTCTCCCATAGTTTCCCCCATCTCTTGTTGTGCCTTCACTAAGGATTCAGCCTACAAAATCAATCATCAACAAAAGAATGAGTTAAGTGATGCATAAATGAAGTAAACAAGTATGAAAACTCAACCTGCTTTGAAGCATTAATTATCTGTTGTTCAAGATCATTCATTTTCTCCTTCTTCTCTAAGAACTCTTTATCTTCTTCCACAACAGGTGGTTTTGATCCACCCCAATCATTAGAGACTGATTGTTTAAGCTCTTTGAACAATCTTAGCAAATCTCTACCTCCTTTAGCCGGCTGCACCACCTCAGTTACATTAGCTCCTCCTCCACCTTCACCAAACAACTGTTTTGGAAGCTTCACTGCACCATCCAACATCCTTGAAGCAACATCAGTACTTATTTGTAGTGGTAACTTCCCTTGCGCTTGAAGAAAAGCTTTCAATTCATCACTGTTCCTAATCACTGGATGTGCAGCGAGCTTGGTTAAGTATTTCTCCAATGCAACTCTTCTCTGTTCCACAAACTCTTGCTTCTGCATTACTTGACTCTCCACTACACTCTTGTCTGGTCTCGGTGGAATGCAGAAACCTCTATAAGACTCAGCCAATCTATCTGCTAAGGTAACAACATCTCTGAATCTTCTTCTCACATTAAACTCCGATCCACCGTAGTCAGGGAGATTCGTTCTAGTTGTAATCTCATAAGTGATGTAAGTGCTTCCTCCAGAAATCATAGAGGTTGCAGTATCTTGCTCTTTCTTCGGGCTGGAAACTATAATCTTAATGTAATCGGAGCTTAAAGATGAAGGAGATCTAGAAAACAAATCTGAGGATTGACTATGACGGCTTCCATCATCTGATCCGTTGATCTCACTGACTGAGTTCTCATCAAAAGGACTAAAGATAACATCGGCGTAAGACGGAGGCTCGATGTAAGAGCTGTTGTTGTTTTCGCCGCCGTTTGATTTAGAACGAGGGCTTAGAAAATCGCTGTACGAAGGCGGCGCATAGAGTGGATCGGAATCAGCCGGAGTTACGATAATCGGCGGATGTTGCGAGTCGGTAAGAGTTGACATGGCACTGCGATAGCCGGAGTTTGATTGATCGCCGTTGACATCGCTTCTCTTCAATGGATCGCTATCTTCGTGGAGGAAGAGATTCTCCATCTCCTCCCTGGAAGCATGGAGATTGGATTCCTCGAATCCCTCGTTATTTTCTGATCCCATCATCTCACAATTTAACAGTCGACAAATTTATGAAGTTAAGCTAATTTTAGTAAGAAATTCAGAGAAAATTAGTGTGAAGAATCTCGAGAGATAGAGAGATAGAGAGAGAGAGAGACGGAGATTCTGAGAATGTGAAGGCGAGGCTGTGACGGTGGTTTGTGACGGTGGTGGTGGCTATTAGAAGCGTGAAGTCTCGTGAATGGCCAATTGGGGAAGGATGAGATTAGATAAGAAAAGAATATTGTTTGTGTCACGTTAAAGTAACTTTGTTGGGCTTTTACTCGGCCTATATATAATAAACCCATTATAATATGAGCTTTATTCTTACTCTTACAATAAAATTACAGATCTGACAACCATTTGTGATGCGAGATAAAATTGGGCTAATAAAAAATATATATATTTGTAAATATAGTAAGGAAGTGATTTTAACCTAGAATTCATAAGTTCACATGAGTTAAATAGCAGTATTTTATCAAGATCGATTTCATGTGTATGCGATAGTGTAGAAACTGATTATTAAATTAGTTTGTTATTGTATAAATATTAACTAAAATATATATATATATATGTGGTGAATGATGATATGTTCGAAAATACATCATCTTCTCAAATAAAATCTGATTTAAGTTTCGAGAGTTTGAATTTTTGAGTTAACATGATTTGGTTTCAATTTGAGTTGTTCGGATTTTGGGTTATTCGAAGTCAAAAAATAAATTATTCGGGATCCAAATTTATAAAATATTTAGTTCAGCTTTGTTTTGGATTATACGATTTTTGGTTATTATGATTCTAAATAACAGTAAGAGTTATATATTGATTCTTATTAGGTTTGTGGAAACTCAATTTGATTTATGTTTGGACATATTTTACAAATCATAAAACTAGTTAACTAATTTTAGTTAATCATATATAATTTTTTTCTATGTTTCTATATATTTAAGATATGGTTTTATAGTATTTTTGGAACTTTTAGGAGTAATATTTTTGGAATAAATCTAAATTTTTGTGGTATTTCTGAATCTTCCATTTGGATTTGGTTCAATTAGGAATTAGTTTTGTTGAAATTGGCTCGGTTTATTCAGCTGGTTAAGCTCAGAAATTGATTTCTGGTAAAAAAAGATGAGAACCGAAGATTGTTTTTTTATCTGAACCGGAGTTGTTTAATTTCGAATTGGTTTGCGATCTCGGTTTAGGGAGTATCAAGACGCTGTCGTTACAGCTCTTCTTCGTGTTTGAGATTTCGAATTCGCAGAAGAAGTGAGCTCAAGGTCGTTGCAAGTGGTTATGGCCGTTGGAGTTCAATTGAGCTATAAATCGAGTTTGTTTCTTCCTTTGCGAGTTTATGAGTGATTGGGTTTACAAAGATACTCTTTCTTGGTGAGTGATTTCATGGTGAGAGAGAATTCTAGGAAACATGGGATAAAGAGAGTATCTAATCCGATTTCTGGTGAGAGACTTTGTAATTCTGGTTCGTTGAACATCTATTGATAGTGAATTCCGAGGTTTAACCCTCGGCCAGACGTAGGATTCATTTGAATCCGAACTGGATAAACGTCTCTTGTGTTCTTTACGTTTATGCTTTAGTATTTGTTTTGATTGAGCACACGAGTGATCAAGTAACCAATTGCTTGTTGTGATTGAGAATGAATCTTGAGTTTAGGTAAAACAAGTGGTATTAGAGCCCTGGTTAGCGTTGCTAAGCTCAAATTCATCAGAAATGTCATCTACAAGGATTGAAACGGAAAATTTCGATGGAACTATTGACTACAGTCTCTGGAAGGAGAAGCTATTGGTAAATCTTGAGATTCTTGGTTTGATGGAAGCGTTGAAGTCTCAAGAAAAGGATCTGAAGGCAGCTGATGTATCAAAGAAAGGAGAAGATTATCCACTGCTTGATCCTACTTCAGATGAAGACAAGAAAAATTCTGCATCAAAGGTCATTCTTGCTGAGGAACAAAGAAAGGTACAGAGTACCATAATCTTGAGTGTAACTGATGATATCCTGAGAAAGATTATAAAGGAACAAACAGCAGTTGGAATGATTATGATCTTAGATGCTAAGTACATGTCAGAATCTTTGCCAAATAGAATCTACCTTAAGCAGAGGTTATATAGCTATAAGATGGTTGATTCCCTAAGTACTGAGAAAAGCATAAATGAATTCTTGAGAATATTTACTGATCCTGGAAATGTGAAAGTTGAGATTTCTGATGAAGATATGGCCATACTGTTATTGGTGTCTCTGCCAAGGCAGTTTAAACATCTAAGGGACACTCTGAAATACAACAAATCAACTCTGATATGGTGATAAATGCAATCCACTCTAAGCAACTTGAGTTGAATGCAAATGGAAAGCCCAAGACACGAGCTAAAGGCCTATAGTCAAGCAATGAAAACAAGGGAAAGTCAGGCAAAAAAGATTCAAATGTGAACAAGAAGAAAGGGAAAGGGAAGCCTAAGGAGAAAGATAAAGAAAGAGTTATCATTTGCTGTAATTGTGGAGACGAAGGCCACTTCAAGAATAAGTGTAAGAAGCCTAAGAAAACTGAGAAGAAAAACTCAGAAGCCTCAGCAGTTGAGTACATTGAGTCTATGGCTGCAGAAGAGGCTAATGCCATAGAACATATTGATTTCCGTAACACTTGGATATTGGACACAGCAGCTAAACATCATATGACCCCAAGGAAAGACTGGTTTGTTGACATAAAGGAATATGATGCTGGTACTGTCAGAATGGCAAATGAAAGTGCATATCCCATAGAAGGCAATGTCACAGTTCGTATGACAACACATACTGGTTCAGTTGTTTCCATCAGTGATGTAAGGTATGTTCCAAAGTTCTCAAGGAACTTACTATCATTAGGAAAAATTGAATGTCAAGGAACTTCTTTCAGCTCTGAAAAGGGCCTGTTACAAATCAAGAAAGGAAATAAGACCATTTTAGAAGGTAAAAAGAATGGGAAGCTATATTTGGTTTTAGGCACTGGTGAGATAGGTGAAGCTCATAGTGCAAGTGTGAAAGATGAGTCTGATTTGTGGCACTGCAGATTGGGTCATCTAGGACAGAAGAGCTTGGACACATTAACAAGAAAAGGATATCTTCTGAATGCAAAATCATTAAATCTCAGTTTCTATGAAGATTGTGTGTTAGGCAAATCTCATAGAGCTTTGTTCAAACCAGGCAAACACACCAGCAAAAACTGCCTAGATTACATACATGCAGATTTATGGGGATCTCCCAATATCCCTGAATCAATAGGAAGATGCCACTACTTTCTAAGCCTAATTGATGATTACTCAAAAAGAGTATGGATCTACTTCCTAAAGACCAAAGATCAAGCTTTTGATAAGTTTCAAGAATGGAAGGTTCTAGTGGAAACACAAAGTGGTCAGAAAGTGAAAAAGCTTAGAACAAATAATGGGCTAGAATTTTGTAATAGAGAGTTTGATGATTACTGCAACAAGAATGGTATCTCAAGGCATAAAACAATACCATACACCCCACAACAGAATGGTGTTGTTGAAAGGATGAACATGACAATTTTAGAAAGGGTAAGAAGCCTTTTGAACAGTTCTGGTTTGCCAAAGACATTTTGGGCTGTAGCTGCAAATACAGCAGTCTACTTGATAAACAAAACACCTTCAAATGCAATAGATTGGCAGGTGCCTGAAGAAAAGTGGACTAAAGCAAAGCCTTCTTATAATCACCTAAGAAAATTTGGCAACATATGTTTCTTTCACACAGATGATGGAAAACTACAGCCGAGAGCCAAAAAGGGGATCCTAGTTGGCTACCCTAAAGGCACAAAAGGGTATAAAATCTGGTCTTTAGAAGATAAGAAGACTCTTATTTCAAGAAACGTCACTTTCAAAGAAAATGAATCCTATAAGGATCTCATTGGTAAAAGATCTGAACAAGCTGAAAGGAATACTCATTTCCTTGACATTATCTTAAGTACTTCTCAAGACAGAGATATTCGTTCAGGTGAAGATACTCAATCTGAAGAAGAAGATGAAAATACAATGTCTGTGATGACACCTCAAGTAAATGAACAAGTCCAAGATTCAGACCATGAAAACTCTGGTATGCATCTTACTGGTTATCAGCTTGCAAGATATAGAGAAAGAAAAGAGATCAGACCACCAAGAATACTAGATGATTATGTGAATATGGCTCTGTTAACTACAGAAGATGGTGAAGAAATTGAACATGGTTACTATCAAGCAGCAATGAGAGATGTTCATAAAGAAAACTGGAAATCTGCTGCCGATGAAGAAATGGATTCACTAAAGAAGAATTCTACCTGGATTCTGGTTCCAAGACCAAAGAACAGAAGGATAATTGGTTGTAAATGGATATTCAAAAGGAAAGATGGAATTCCAGGATCAGAAAAGCCAAGATTTAAAGCACGATTAGTAGCAAAAGATTTTGCACAAAAAGAAGGTATAGACTACAATGAGATCTCTGCACCTGTAGTGAAAAATGTATCCATCAGGTTTCTAATGTCAATTATGGTAAATGAGGATCTAGAACTTGAACAACTTGATGTGAAGACTGCGTTCTTACATGGAGAGTTAGATGAAGAAATCCTCATGTCACAACCAGATGGTTATGTTGAAAAGGGAAAAGAAGAATACATATGTCTACTCAAGAGATCATTGTATGGATTGAAACAGAGTCCAAGACAATGGAATTTGAAATTCAATACATTTATAATTGAGGCGGGGTTCAACAGGAGTGATCATGATCAATGTGTATACGTGAAGAAAGTTTTAGACACATTCCTTTATCTCCTGGTGTACGTAGATGATATGCTAATTTCCTGCAAAGATATGAGAATTATCAAGACTCTGAAGGCACAGCTCAGTTCAAGATTTGAAATGAAGGATTTAGGAGAAGCTAAGAAGATTCTTGGTATTGATATTATCATATATAGATCAAAGGGAATGATAAAGCTGTCCTAAGCACATTACTTAGAAAAAGTGCTTGAAAGTTATGGGATGAGCCAGGCAAAGGGAGTCAGCACTCCTATTGGTGCTCATTTTAAGCTGAAAGCTTCTGATGATAGCTCAAACAAAGTTAGATGCAAGCTACATGAAGACAATTCCTTATTGCAACACAGTTGACAGTCTTATGTACAATATGATAGGTTCAAGACCTGATCTTGCTTATCCAGTTGGCTTGATAAGCAGATACATGAGTAATCCTGGAAGGATTCATTGGGAAGCTGTGAAATGAGTGTTAAGGTATAAGAGCATCTACAGGGACATGTTTGATGTTTAGAAAGTCAGCAGAATTTAAGATTACAGGTTATTGTGATGCTAATTATGCTGTTGATTTGGATAAAAGAAGATCCATATCTGGTTATACTTTTTTTGTAGGTGGTTGTGTGATAAGTTGAAGGTCAAGCTTGCAAAGAGTAGTGGCTTTGTCTACTACTGAATCAAAGTATAAAACACTTACAAATGCTGCAAAAGAAGTTGTTTGGCTCAGAGGTTTAAGCGTTGATTTTGGTTATAAACAAGACAATGTTGAGAATACATTGTGACTCACAAAGTGTCATAGCACTAGCTAAGAATAATGTGTTTCATGATAGAACAAAACACATGGCTTCAAAGATGAGTTTTGTTAGAGACTTAATTGATGAAAGTGTGATCTCAGTACTGAAAGTTGACACAAATGATAATATGGCTGACATCTTCACTAAAGTTTTGCCTATAGGTAAGTTCAAACATTTTTTGAGCTTACTAGGTGTCTTAAGTCATTAAGCCAGGACAGAGATCCGAGGTCTTGGAATTCTAGTTAATGGATGCAGCTGTATAAAGAGCTCAAGGTGAAGTTTGTTGAAATTGGCTCGGTTTATTCAGCTAGTTAAGCTCAAAAATTGATTTAGGGTAAAAAGGATGAAAACCGAAGATTGTTTTTTTTATCTGAACCGAAGTTGTTTAATTTCGGATTGGTTTGCGATCTCGGTTTAGGGAGTATCAAGACGTTGTCGTTTAAGCTCTTCTTCGTGTTTGAGATTTCGAATTCGCATAAGAAGTGAGCTCAAGGTTGTTGCAGGTGGTTATGGTCGTTGGAGTTCAATTGAGCTATAAATCGAGTTTGTTTCTTCCTTTGCGAGTTTATGAGAGGTTGGGTTTACAAAGATACTCTTTCTTGGTGAGTGATTTCATGGTGAGAGAGAGTTCTGGGAAACAGGGGATAGAGAGAGTATCTAATCCGTTTTCTGGTGAGAGACTTTGTAATTTTGGTTCGCTGAACATCCATTGATAGTGAATTATAAAGTTTAACCCTCGGCCAGACGTAGGATTCATTTGAATCCGAACTAGATAAACGTCTCTTGTGTTCTTTATGTTTATATTTTAGTATTCGTTTTGATTGAGCACACGAGTGATCAAGTAACCAATTGCATGTTTATATTTTAGTATTCTCAAGTAACCAATTGCTTGTTGTGATTGAGAGTGAATCTTGAGTTTAGGTACAACAAGTTTCATGTAATTCGGTTTTGTAATTCCTATGCCATTTGGATAATTTTACAGTTAAAGTTTGTTTTTAGATGAGTTGCTTCTTTTAATCATAAATGTGCAATGTGCCAATGTTTGGTCGTCAATAAAAGCAAATCATAAATGCCTGATTTCATTAAAGAGAAAATTGAAAAACTTTAATAGGGAACTAATGAAATTGTCCTTTAGAAACCAACAATTCAACTTAACCTATACCACGTTCTGGTTTTAGATACCCTCTTCCTTTCCTGTAATACCCACAATATCAGGCTTAAATTACATAAAAACCTACCCCCACATCTTCCTTGTCACACAAGAAAAGCCCAAAAAAAGAAGAAGCACTAAGTAGCAACCTTATAAGCTACTTTTAGAGATAACTTCACGGAACTGATCAAACCATTGTGGAGATGTTGCATTATCTAAAGAGTTGTTCTCTCGTGATTCTTCGACTCCAAGCAATTTTGCAGAAGAAGTTAACTTCTTTAGAGGTTGAGAAGGAAAAAGAGAGAGCAAAACCCTAGAGACTTCTTGCATTGTTGGTCTCTCTAAAGGGTTTCGCTTGGTGCATAAGAAAGCTAGCTGAAACATTTTCTTGATGTGGCCTGAGTTAACACAAGTCACTAAAACTTCTGCATCAACTGCTTCCATTACTGTATCATCATTTGCTTTCGATAGGATCTGCAAAAGAATACTTTGATTTAGGGGTGGGCATTAGGTTTTCGGTTTTTTCAGTTTTTTTGTGCCGAACTGAACCGAATAAAAGTTCAGTTTGGTTTTTCTTTTTCATATTTCGGTTTATTCGATTCAAAAATTTTGGCTAATTTCGGTTAATCTTGGTTAATTTTAAGTAGTTTGGTTTGGTTAATATAGTGTAAAATAAAATTGTTGACGAACCGAATACCGAAATAAAATAAAGAAAGTTTTCGAATTATACCAAATTAACCGAACTAAATTAGGTTCGGTTCAACTGCCACTCTCATTGTTTCCAAGAAACAAGATTGTGTAAACACTGATTAGAATGAGAATCCATACCATTTGATGCAAGTTGGCTTCTTTATCAACAGCTTTTTTGCCAGTAAGAAGCTCAAGAAGAACGATTCCGAAGCTATAGACATCAGATTTCTCATTTAGACGCGAGGTACGAGCATACTCAGGATCAATATAGCCAATGGTACCAAGAACATAAGTTGAAGCATAAGTCTTAGTGGCTTGTAAGCTTTTAGCAATTCCAAAATCTGATAAACGAGCTTCGAAATTCGAATCAAGAAGAATGTTTGATGACTTGATATCGCGATGAATGATCCTTGGAGTACAATCATGGTGAAGATAAGCTAGTCCTTGCGCAGTACCAATTGCTATCTTCAACCTTGTTTCCCAGTCAAGTTTCACTTTCTTTCCATGTCCTACTTCATCAACAACCATGACATTAAGATCCATCAACATTGATAATGATTAATTGATAGAAGAAGGGAATGAAGAACAATACCATGGAGAAGGTCCCAAAGAGATCCATTTTCCATGTAATCATAGAAGAGAAGATTGCCAAATGGAGACAAAGCATATCCATGCAAGCTCACAATGTTTCTATGTCTTATACTTCCAATAGTTTCAAGCTCTGTCTCAAACTCACGCAAGTTGTGTTGATTCTGATTGTAAATTCGCTTAATTGCAATAGATCGGGAACTTTTGGATATGCACTTATAAACTGTGCTAGAAGCGCCATATCCAATAATGTACTTCTCATTAAGATTCTCAGTTACTCTCATGATATCATCAAAAGTGTGAATAGCCATGTCCATTTGAAGAATCACTAGCTTACTTGATCCTGAAAGTTCCACAAAAGTTTCAATTCGGTTATTTGTTCACTTCAGTTTCTTTCTGTTCTGGTATTATGTCCAAGCTTAGTCTTAATCATGTTGCTTCTGTAAATTCTGATGAACAAGAAAAACTGTGAGACCAATCAATACCTTCAGATTGTTTTGAAGAATCTTTCTGCTGCTTTGATTTGTAAACCGCAACGATTATCATACATATGAGTGTAATGAAACCAAGAACCATACAAATCACAGAGGTTCTTGTGAATACTGTCAAGGACAAAGAGAAAGATCCAATGAATGTTAAGAAATCTGTTGCTAAAAGACTATGCAGTTAGTTAACTGTAAGTTTATTATACCTTGTGACTTGGTTAAAGAAGGACCACAAATTGATCCAATCCAGTTCCCACAAAGATATGGATTCTCATAGAAGCTATAAACCACCAAATGATAGTGATAAGAGTACAAGTAACAAATAAACCGTAATTAAAACAACCAAACCGAACCAAAACTATTTTAAAAGAACTTTAGGTTTGGTTATTTAAAAAACCGAAACAAAACCAAAACCGTTTTTTATTATTCGAAAAAAACATTACAAAAAAAATGTAGAGAATTTTGTACTTTTTTTATAGTTATATGTACGTGTGAAAAGTATTTATTTTGCATAATAAGCATGTACACGTAAAAAAAATCATTATTTGTGTACATTCAAAAATATGATCATAAACCAAAATAGCAAACCGAAACCAAACCGTATTTCAAATGGTTTTAAATTTTATAAAACCAAAAAAACCAAACGGTAACCGAAACGCCACATATTACAAAAGCTTATACCTGGATGGAGCAAACCGAGAAAAGTTCTTCATAGGTGGGAATATTCCAGATAAATTGTTGAAGGACATGTTCCTAAATCATATATATATATATAGAAATGATTACAACATTCTCAGAGATTGAAACAAAAGAACACTTACAGATTCATAAGGCTAAAGCAATTTGTAAGCTGATCAGGAATTTTCCCATGAATCTTGTTATTGTTTATCAATCTGTACAAAATCAAAAAGTGATTTATATATTTTATATGGTAAGATACAGAAGAACAGTGATGATTTTACTTACAGAGAGTTTATGTTCTGTAATTGACCAAGTTCATTTGGAATAACACCAGTAAGAACATTGAAAGATACATCACTGAAAAAGGAATTAGAAAAGTTCATTAAAGAAAATGTTTTTGTTAACAAAAGAGGAAACTTTGAAGACATTACATGATCTGAATACTTCTGAGATTCCCAAACTCTGAAGGTAATGGTCCATTGAGATGGTTTCTACTTAAGTTTCTGAAAAATTGAACATTTATCAACAAATCAACAAACCCAGGAAAATGTTAATGCAGCTTTAGGAGATTGATGAATACATACAAGATAAGTAGATGTTCAAGATCACCAAGTGTTAATGGTATTGACCCTGAGAAATTGTTGCTAGATAGATCCCTGAAACCAAAGTTTTGTATGAGTAAGTCCAAATCTGTAGGACTATGGAGATAATGCAGTGGAAAATTAACATACAGTGTGTCAAGATTGATAATATGGCCAAGCTCAGAAGGTATTTTGCCTTTGAAACTGTTTGAAGAAAGATTTCTGCATTTTAAAACCATTGCATCAAAAGATTAAGAGACTAATTATTCAGAGAATTATGGCGTTTGTGTAGATTTTGAAGCTTACAAGTAAGTCAAGCTTCTAAGATTCCGAAATTCATGTGGTATTGACCCACTTAGGAAGTTTCCATGTACATTGCTTAGAACAAAGGAAGACAAAAAAAAGCTTTTCAGTAAAGATAACAAAGGGAAGTATTAGGGGTGGTCATTTAAACAAAACCGAATTTAGTTCGGTTAATTCGGTTTGGTTTATTCGGTTATTTCGGTTTAGTTCAGCAACTTTTTTTTATTTTTGTTCAGTTTTTGGTTCGTTTTGGCAACAATTCTATTTTATATCAAACTAACCGAACCGAACTTGCTAAAATTAACCAATCAAACCGAAATTAACCAAACAAACCGAACCGAATAAACTGCAAATTAATCAAAATTTAACCAAAACTAAGATTTTCAAACCGAAAAACCGAACTTCAAAAATGAAAAAAACCGAACCGAACAAACCGAGTGCCGAAAAACCGAATAAACCGAATGTCCACCCTAGGAAGTATAAACTGTGAAAAGGTTATCGCATATCTTACAACTGATTCAAAGCAGAACATGAACTAATGTTAGATGGAATTGGTCCAAGAAGATGGTTGTTTGCAAGATTCCTATATAATTGTTATAGAAGTTCATCAATCAGCTTAGCAAACAGGATTGAAAATGGCATGTTCAATCACATAAGAAAAACTCACAGTTCGAACAATTGTTCTAGCTTTCCAAGCTCAGGTGGGATAGTTCCCACAAGCTCATTATCATTAAGTTGCCTGCAAAACCCTCAAACACTAAGCATACTTTTAGTTTTAGGACAGACAGATTGGACTTTGAACCAATCTTACAAGTAACTGAGTCTGGACATATTGCCAATCTCAGGTGGGATTGGTCCTGTGAGCTTGTTTCCATGGAGATACCTGATTGGATATGAAATCAGAACATATGTATGACACATTTGTGTTAAGTAAGCAAAGAGACTTACAGTTTTCCGGTAAAAGAGAGATTGCCGAGTATTGATGGTATAGGTCCAATTAGTTCATTATCACTCAAATCCCTAAACATTTTATTTAGATTTTTCAGAAGAGAACATATCAAAAGATAACAAGTGCTTCAAGACTTACAAAACAGCAAGAGCCTGCATCAATCCAATCACTTCTGGAATTTTACCAGTCAACATGTTTCCTTGAAGTGATCTATAAGAGAAATCATCACAACTTTTACCATATTGAATGTTTTAGATAGTGGTGGGCATTCGATTTGTTCAGTTTCTTTTTTTTTTACCGAATTGAACCGAATAAAAGTTCGGTTCGGTTCGGCATTTGGTTTGTTCGGTTTGGTTTCTCATTTTTATAGTTTATTCGTTCGAAAATCTTAATTTCGGCTAAATTTTGGCTAATTTTCGGTTAATTTTGGTTTATTCGATTAATTTTAGTTAGTTCGGTTTGATCGGTTAATATAGTGTGAAATAAAATTGTTGCCGAACCAAACCGAAAACCAAACTAAAATAAAAAGTTGCCAAACTATTCCGAACCAAATTAACCGAACTAAATTCGGTTCAGTTTGGTTTAAATGCCCAGCCCTAGTCTTAGACAAACCAGACAAGTGGTTAAGAGAATCTATATCAATACTTACAAAGTAGCTACTTGGAGAAAACCAATATTATAAGGAATTACTCCACTGAACTGATTATAAGATAAATCTCTAAAAATGCAAAAAAGATGAATTAGTCCAACCTCAAGTTTTCTATAATGTATATTCAAAATATGAAGACAACATACAGGATCTCAAAGCTTGTGCAGTTTCCAATGTTATCAGGAATGGTTCCAGTTAAGTTATTGCCTCTCACATCACTAACAAGTAAACAACAAAACATTCACTTACAACTTTTCCATTGAAATCACAAAAAAGTTTAAAAAGATGATTGAATTTACTTACAAGTACCATAAACCTGTAAGCTGACACATATCAGGAGACAATGTTCCAGTTAACATATTCCCGCGTAAACCACTGTAAAGGAATTACATTACAATCAGAAGATAAAGATTCTTGGTTGGCTTCAAGAACTTAAGATTAAGTAAATGGGACTTACAGGTACTGTAAAACCTCATTCCAGTATAGTATTCTTGGGATCTCACCAGTTAACTGGTTTCTTGCTAGGTCACTGCAAGATTATTTGCAAAGAGGTCATTTTGCAAAGATTATAATTTCTTTAGTAAGCCAAAAAAACCCGGATCAAACCGAACTGAACAAGTGAAACCGAAGTTTTTTTAAGCTTTTAAGTAGGGGTGGACATTTAAACCGAACCAAACCGAATTTAGTTCGATTACTTCGGTTCAATTCGGCGATTTTTTATTTTAGTTTGCTTTTTTGGTTCAGCAACAGTTTTATTTTTTTACTAAATTAACCAAACCGAACTAGATAAATTTAATTGAGCAAACCGAAATTAACTGAATAAACTGAAAAACCGGAAACTAACCAAAATTTAACCAAATCAAAGATCTTTGAACTGAACAACCAAACTTCAAATTCGAAAAACCGAACCGAACAAACCGAGAATCAAACCGGATTTTTGTTAGGTTCAATTCGGCCAAAAAAAACAAAAAAACCGAATAAACCAAATGACTACCTCTATTTCTAAGTTTGATTATTCAACAAACCGAAATCATATTGAATCCGTTTTTGGTTAAAAAGAACAAACCAAAACCAAATATATTGAAAATATAAAGAATTTTGTATTTTTATAATTATATCTACGTGTCAAAAGTATATTAAACATAAAATAAATAATTATCTGTACACTCTAATAAATTTTAAACAGAAAACCAGATAGGAAACAAAAATAAAATAGAAAACCGAAACCAAACCGTATTTTAAAAAGTTTCAAATGGTTTAAGATTTTTATAAAACTGAACCGTAAACCAAATCATCCACTCCTGTGGAAACTCACATAGTTTTAAGGTTTGGAATCTGAGTTAAAGTTGCTGGTATTGGCCCTGTGAGTAGATTATTCTTGAGGCTCCTACATTAACCAAAAGATGAAACAGTTAACCAAATAAACACCAAAATTAACAAAGGGAACAAAAGCAATTTCTACTAAAAGAAACACATACAGAAATTCCAACTGTTTGAGTTTAGAGATTGAAAATGGTATGTCTCCAAACAATAAGTTAGTAGAGAAATCCCTGAACAAGAAATTTTTTTAATTAACAGATAATTTCATAAATATTAGAAGATGAAGTATCCACTAAAAAAAAAAAAACTTACCCATAAACAAGAGAAGCACAGTTTCCAATTTCATCTGGTATTTGACCACCCAGTTTATTTCCTTGCAAGTCTCTGTTATTTGTTAAGTTAACGAGTTCATAAGGGATGGACATTTAAACCGAACCAAATAAACCGAACCGATTCGAATTTAGTTCAGTTAATTCGATTCGGTTTATTCAGTTATTTTGTTTCAATTCGGCAACTTTTTTTAGTTCGGTTTTCGATTTGCTTTGGTTTTATACTATATTAACCGAACCGAACTATCTAACGCTAACCGAATAAACCGAAAATTAACTGAAAAACTGAAAAAACCGAGAAAAAAACGAAAATTAATCAAAATTTAGCCGAAATTAAGATTTTCAGACCGAACATTAAATGAAAAACCGAATCGAAGTTCAATTCGGCACCAAATAAAACCTGAAAAAACCAAAAACCTAAAAACCGAATGCCCACCCCTAGAAGATATATGTCTACTCACAAACATTTATAAACTTAAATGAAAGAAGAGAAGACACACATTGATTTTAATTTTCTCAAATCTCCAAGAGCTGGTGATATCTCTCCTCCAAGATTCAAATTAGACAGATTACTTTCACCAAAACAAACAAGACAATTTTGTCAAATCAGAAGAATCTGAATAAAATGAGACAAATTTAAAAAAGAAATGATTCTTACAGAGAGACAACAGAGAAGCTAACATTGTCACAAAAGACACCTTTCCAAGAACAAAAGTCATTGTTATGAACATTGTCCCAATCAAGAAGCATATTAGCCATGTTGCTGAATGAAGCTTTTATCTCCATTAGAGCTTTACCTGTGAAAAAAAAAGTTGAAAACTTTACAGATTATAATAACAAAACCAAAAGGATTATTTAATCACTTGAAACCTATGGTAGTCAAATAGTTATATTATGAAGCTACATGCCAAAAAGTAACAGACTTTGATATAGTATAAAGTTCTCTGTGAAGAGAAAATTAGGGCACAAGCTTGAAAGTAGGTAATCAAAAGTTTCAGTTTTTGAGAAATTAGTGGCACATTCACAAAGATATTGAAAGTTCTCAAGCTTACATTATTCATCTCAAAAGCCAAAAATAGAGCTCAAAACTCATTAAAGTAGGGTTTTTTTAATAGAAAATTACTATTGGCTAATAAAAAAGTTTCTAACTTTTGGGAGATTAGTGACACACTCAAAAAGTTATTGAGTGAGAGCTCTCAAGCTTTGATTTATTCATCTCAAAATCAAAATAGAGCTCAAAAATCATTATTCTTCTTTTATAGAAAATGAGTATGGGTAATAAAAAGAGTTTGAATTTTTGAGAGATTAGTGACTCATTTAGAAAGTTATAGTGAGAGCTCTGAGGAGTAGAACCTTCGTTGTTCAATGGAGAAACAACACTAATAAGCATCAATACAACCATCACCAAATAAAAAACAGAGCTTTTCATCTTCTCTTCTTCTTCTTTCTTCCTCAAGAGTAAGAAAACGAAACACACAAAACATGAAACAGGCTCAAGATTCTACTTTTTTCATTTTTAGGGAAAGGCAGATCCTTTAATAAGAAAGGAAATTTAAAGAAGCGAAAAGGGTACAGAGTGATTCTGATTCTGCCATTGTTGGAAGAGAAGAGAGAAAGGACCAGACACAGGCGATAAGCGTGAACTGAAGGGAATGCAGAAACAGAGATGTTTAAAGAAGAGAGAGAGAGATTATGAGAGAGAAACTTTTAGACTAACAGACAAATAATGTCAGAATAAATATATATATTATACATTGATATGCATTTACTCTCTGTATCATCACTCACTTCGTACTTAACTCTGCTAAAACATCTCCGATCATCTCTAATTACATAAAATTTCAAAAAAAGAGATGATCATGATACTTGATTTAAACGGTGAAGTAACGGAGTTAAAAATGGAAAACTTGTGATTTGACGGCGACGGTTGTACAAAAAAGAAACGCCGTTTTCCAATGGAAAAAAGAAAGTGGTGAAAAGACTAGTTATATTATTAAAGGATCAAAACATGCTCCTACTTGTGAAAACAAGTTAATGCTTAATGTGATTGACTGATAGTGATTTGGGTGTAAGATTGTGAGTTGTATTTTCTTTTTTGGTTTTCTAATTAAAAATGATAATTTAACATTATTAATATGAAAAATAATATGATTTTAGTTTAAATTATTAATAGGAAAAATATATAACATGGGTGATTAAAAAATTTATTTTAATCTCCATCATTTATAGATTCGTATTATTTAGATATTGCATTTTTCATTTATATATAATTATTTAATTTATATTATAATTTTATGTACGTATTTGTTAATAGGTATGGACACGAAGCATATCAGTCGTAAGAAATTAATATTTGTTATTTGCTTTATTTTTGACAAAAATCTAATTTAGCGATTTGTTTTACTCATGAAAAACATGGATATCCGGACTTACGAATATCCTGAAATTTTACAGACATTTGCGGATATTTTCAAATATCCGGTTTTCTTATATCAGTTCAACAAATATCCAAAAAAATATCAATAACTTCTATACAAATATACTTTATTTATGTTAAAATTATTTAATAAGTAGTAACTAAGTAAAATTAACTAACTTTAGATAAAATATTAAACAAAAAGTCAAAAGTTAGATGCAAATATTGGAAAAAGATTGTTTCATTTTTGTAAATAACAAAGGACATCGAAGAAATCTCTTCTTCCACTGTTATGTAAACCATTTTATCATTTCTACATTAGTATTTATTAGTTCGTATGACTTTTAGACCTATCATTTTCATTTTTTTTTTAGGTTTTCTATTTATTGAATATATGAAAAACATATAAATCTATATGGTGTATTATGTATATATGTAGTATATATGTAATATACGAAGCGAAACGGATTTCTGGTCTTTTGAAATTTAGTATTTGCTATTTGCTTTGTTTTATATAGATAATTAATTTTAATATTTGATTTGTTTTGAATAGCTACGGATATTCGAACTTTTCGGTTCGGTACGAGGCAAATATCGAATCTGATCGAATATGACGGATAATTTTCCCAACCCCTATTTGTTAATACCGAAACTAAGTTGATAGAATCGAATTTGGTGCATACATTTTGTAGTCCACTTAGGGCAATTTGGCTTGAAGAGATTAATGTAAACTATAAGGATAAGGAATGGTGTTTAAATCCATAGAAATAATATGTACAAGATATTATTGTAAACTATTTTATGATTAGTATAAATATTTTATCTTATATATTATACAGAATTGTAAATCCAATTTAATATGTGAATTAGATATGAATGCACACATAATAAAAGCAATATATCCAAACAATTATTTTCATAAATCTTAACATATTTAAGACTTGTTAAATCTTAATTCAACAGTATTTTAATATTTATTATTATCATTAATATTATGGTTAATTTGTACCATATACATATCAATAACAAAATTAAATCAATATAAAATATACATATGTGTATAATTAGTTTTCTAGTTTTATTATGCAACATATATCTCTTTCTTACCTTTTAACTCATATCTCTATCACACATGTGCGATCTTTTCTAAATTAGCTTTCTAGTTTTATTATACAACACTTATTATTATTTTTTTTTATAAATTCCATCATTTTTTTGTTGCAAATAAAAACATATATTAAAATAATTTAATCACAAAAATTACAATATAAATTTAATTATGAATCTAACATGACTAAAATTATTTAAAACGAATTTATATTTTTTAAATAGTGAATAGTGGTTTTGATTAATAAAATATAAACTCAGTAATAGTCGGACTACTGAACGTAATATTCCGACTACTGAAATAAATATAAACTCAAAACCACCAAAATATAAATCCAAAACCCCAAATATAAACCCAAAACTCTAAATATAAACCCAAAACCCAAAAATATATACTTAAAACCCAAAATATGAACCCAAAACCAAAAATATGAACCCAAAACCCAAAATATAAACCCAAAATCCCAAAATAACTAAAAACCCAAAATATAAACTCTAAACCCAAAATATAAACCGTAAATCCAAAATATAAATCCTAAATCAAAAATATAAACTCAAAACCCCAAAATATAAACTTAAAACTCAAAATAAAAATCCAAAATCCAAAATATAAACCTTAAATCCAAATTATAAACCATAAGTCTAAAATATAAACCTGAACCCCAAAATATAAATTTCAATAGTCCGTATATCTGAAGTAGTTAGTATATTAACGAAAGGGGGGTAAGAAAAAAAATAAGCGAGTGAGAGAGAGTGAGAGAAAGGGAGAGTGAGAGAGGAAAAAAAAGAGTAAGGGTAATAATACATTTATGAAATATTGTGAGGAGATAGAGTGTGCTTACAGTAAGTTAGATGACATTTTCTTAATTGTAGTGTATATAATGTATATATTGTACAATTTCCCTTAATATTATAGTATTGACAAGTAAAAATAAGTCATTCATGCATTTTTTCCAAAGACAATGATAAACTATTTTTTGATAAATTAGAAAATTCAAAAATAACTATTTAGCTAATTTTCAATTCTCTCTTTTAATATTTGTATATTTTCTCTTTTTTTAATCAATTTTCCAGCATTTTTACTGTTTTATGATTTTTTTATTTGTTATCTATGATCATGATAAACCGATTCAGTTAACTTAAATGTTTTCTTATAAAAAATAAATGTATTTAAACATGCAATTGATCAAATTAAAATTATGATTTTGATGAAGATTATAGCATTGGTGAGTACCACTAGACCAGTTCTTCTCATTTTTACAATTCTTTTATAAGTATCGATATGACTCTCTTCTTTGAAAGCCTCGTATAAAGCTAAGCTGTTATACTCCTTTCATTGTCAAAACTGACTTCGTTTTCGATCAATTGTCGCTTTTCTCTTTATATTAAGTTTTGATATTATATTTCAACTTTGTACATCTTCCGTTATAAAACAAAATAAAAATACCACAATATTTCTCGCGGGCACTTATTCAAAATATCCCAAGTCTCAAATATGCGCTTGGCGATAGCGTCAGACTCGTGCCGACGCCGCCTCCCCTCTAATTCGTCTCGTCATCTTTAATTAGTGGTTGTTAGTAAGTTGTTGTTGTGGGTCTGCGGTTGAGGTGTTGTAGGTTTTTTCCAAGCCGGTGGTGTGAAGTTTCAGAGTTGGCTTTGGTTGGTAGGTTTTTCGCCGGTTAAGAGACCACAAGACCTTTATGGCCTTGGTTTTTATTTCTTTTCGGTTTCCCTCCTATTTACCAGTCAGGTTTTGCCTCTTCGCCAGTCTGTTGTTTCATCTCCGGCGTTTTTATTCAGGCAAATTTCAATGGCTATTGTCTGCTTGGTTGGTATGCTGCTGGTTTGTATCCCCTAATCTGGCGTTTTCGGTTATGTAAGTCCTCATAACTTCTGCTTCTAGGGTTTTGTTCGGTGTTTGTCAAGTATGGTTCTCCGGTGTGTTTCGGTTAGGTGTGGTTTGGAGAAGATTATTGAGCCTCTCTTCTGTGTTTTGGGTGTGGGATTGGTTTGGGACTCAGTAGTTGCGTGGTCCTTTTGTCCCAAGTTACGTTTGCGTTATGCTCTTTGGTGCTTCAATTTGGTATCTGCTTTTGGTTTGGTCCTGCTCCTCTTCAGTCATCGATCGTCTGTCGGCGTCTTTTGAAATTGGTTGGCTCTACAAGAGGTTATCTCTCCTTCTCTCTCTACTAGTATGGTCTGATCGATCCCTTATATTGGCGAGACTTCATTATTACATGTCCATAATCTGCTCTATTTTAAGTTCCCACTTCGCCCTCTTTGGACTTCTTCGTGGCGTTCCTGCTGTCGTTCAAGTTTCCATTGTCCGATTTAATGGTCTTTGTTTCTTCATCCAAGAGGTAGTTGATGAAATTTTAGGAGAATTTATGAGCTTGGTCTTTATTTGGCTTTGCTCCGGGAGCTTGCGGTCTTTGTGGGTTCTTTTGTTTGCTTTTGAGCTTTGAGTGTTGCGTCTTCTTGTTGATTTTCAAAGTCGCTTTCTTGCCCGGTTTTTGCTAATTCTTCGCTTGGCCAGTTGTTTCTTTGTTTTATTTATTTGTATTTACTTGGTTTCCTGATGTTTAAGGGCTTTTGACTCTTGAAATTTTGATTTTCAATAGTCAAAATTTGCGGGCTTTTTACTCTTGAAATTTCAAGTTTCAATAGTCGAAATTTGCGAGCTTTGTTTGTATTTTTTTGTGTTGTAATCATTCTCGGTTATCATTAATAATAAAGACAATAATTTTTTTTTAATATATTTAACATTTTTTTTTCCTTTTTGATAAATTGATTATAATCCAAACATCATTTAGACATTTACAACCAAATATAGAATAAACCTACATTCGTCTATATAGAAAAAGAAATCTTAGGAAATAAACCCGATAAACAGGAACCACAAATTTAGACAAATACAACAAATTAAACTAAGAATACGAACCCACAAAGCTCATCCTCGATCATCCCAACTTTTATAGGCAAAAAATAAATTCAAAGAAGATCCGCTAACAACAACTTATCCAAGTCGACTGTGAAACACCTGATAATAGTCTTCGGTTGGGATTGGTAAACTTCGAAAATGAAAACCCTTACACTTCATTGATGTGGCAGAACGGACCACAAAAAATTAATGGAACCAATGAAATTGCCAATGCGGTATGAGTCAAATGATGGCAACGACGAGCTGGGAAAGAGAAGCTAAGAACTAGATAGATCTTGTCCAAACTTGTTAAAAGATTCAATTGGAGGAGACTAAAAGCCGCATATCAGTGATGAAGAAACGATCAAAAGAGACCAAAACCTACTGCAAAAGCAGTGAGCAAGGAGGAACCAAATGACCTAGATAAAATAACATAAAACATTAACTAGAACACAACACCATAAGATAAACTCAACCAAACTTAATTATAAACCATAAAACTATCACAAACACTCCATTGACCACACCATAAGAATGAAACCTCCGAAAGAAAGATGGGAGACCAAACTGCCGATGCACCAGGGAGTAAAGATCGGCTCGCTGGAAATGGCTTAGGCAAAGGAAAATGAAGACTTGGGAAGACCCCTGAAGCAGAAAGCTTATACTGTAAAAGAAGAGACGCCGCCAAAATAGACTGTGAAAGTATTCCACATTGAACGTGGAGAGGAGCCTTGAGTGATATATAAGAGATTTGTGCCAATCTACTCATTGCCGATTGGTTTTGAGTTGGAAGCCCATAATCCTAACATGGTATCAGGGCCCGAACACACGCTGCCCCACCGAACCGAAACCGATATGGTCCATTAAAAGAGGCCCAATCAGTCGAATCCGAAACTGATCCTAGACTGAGATATTGTCGAGATTAATGGCTAGACGGCCTATTATCTCGAGGGACGCGTGGAACTTTGAAAGCATCCCACATTGAAAGATGAGAGGAAACTTGAGTGATATTTAAGGAATTTGAGCTAATCTACTCATTACCAATTAGTTTTGAGTTGAAAACTCATAATCCTAACATAAAAGTGGCATCTGTTTAACAACCAAAAAAGTAACCCCTAAAACTAGCCCAAACCTCTAAAGTATCTAGTTAACAACTTAAGACAATCTGATTTCGAAATCGTCTATGGAATTTTCTTTATATTTAAAGATAATACATTTTATATAAAACTGAACTCGTCCATAGGTGAGTCTAGCCAGGGCCGGTTCAGAGATTTTAAAATTTTCTAAAGGCCGCAATCTAGAATGGAAAAATAGGCCAAAATTGTACAATTTTTCAAAAAATGGGCTGTTTTCTTAACTAAAATTTTTAAATTGAAAAAAGGACCGCAAGCGCATGCTTGCTCTGCTTGGACTCAAGAACGGCTCTGAATCTAGCAGACTATTTATGAGTCGATTTTTTTGGTTTGCAATTCTCTCGTTCACTAAAAGGCAAATGTTTTTTTTTCTTCAGTAGTGGATCTTCTTCTCTCTATACAAATTATAAGTATATAGTTATTGGAGTCCAATTTTTTGCTAGGCTTCAACGTTTTCTTTTTATTGTATCCTAAACCGCCACTTATCTTCGTTCGTCATCGTTTCCATGGACTTAATTGTTCCTATCAACCACATATATTACTTATGATTAAAAGTATTTTTTGTAAGCAAATTTTCAATACTAAATTTAGTGTTAATACATCTCTCATTATTATCACTTTGACGATTCGGATTCGAATAATACCGTAGGGGACCCATAAGATATCCAAAATATTGCTAAAACCCCAACCGTCCGATTTAACAAAATCTTAAATCTCGTTGGTTCTCGGTTTTCCCTAATGTTTTGGCCTATGTGAAGAATCTTATCTAGTAAAAAAAAAATCTAGTCAAAATCTCATAAAATATCCAAATGAACTTACTTTACTTTTTTGATTTATAAATATTGAAAGTTTTATAAATATTGAATTTTCTTGGTAACGTATACAAGAGAAAAAATACATCGAACTACGTTTAGTCTTCTTAGCTTAATATGGACCGACCATATTTGGTTCCTATATATTTGTACAAACTACTACTGGTCAAATTTTTTTTGGTTTAAAGGGTAAAATAAAAACATATAAGATTATAGTACTTTAACATTGCACCATGTTTTAGTAGACTAATCACTTTTATAGGTTAATAATTCTGAATATATCTCATATATCTATTATATAATTTTAAATACTACAAAGTTAAGTTTTAAAAATTAAAATTTAAAATTTAAACTTTAAAAGCTAAAACCAATAGCTTAATGTTATTTTTATATGTAACTGAAAAGTGTATGATATATTTGAACAATAAATTTATTTTTAGGGTATTTTGCAAAAATACTCTATATTTATTTGGTCAATGCCGTGACCTATATTTAATCACGAGTGTAGACCAATAGACTTGGTGACTATTTTAGCGGTACTTACATATATATAGAGATGGGGCTCGTATATTCACATGATTAAGCCATGTGGAAGCTATATATAAGCAACTCGGTTCATGGTTCTAGTATGCAACAAAGCCACTTATGCACGCATTCTAGACTCTAAGTCTAAACTTGATCCATTCAATTATTATATAACTCTTAAATGACTCTTGTTGAATTAAAGATTAAACTATAGAATAATTAGGTTAAATTTTGAGATATGAATTTTCTGTAAGTGTAGAAATATTATTCATGACCTAAAGAGTTAGAATACATATGTATTTTTTTTATAGAATACATATGTGTTTATACTATGAAATCAATTATTAATTAATTATAATGGATTTAACTGTAAGCTTAATCTTGTCGACGAGCCGAAACACTTTTTTTTAAAGTCCAATTTCCATCGAACTCACTTTTTTGAGTTAGCTAGTTTTGTTGAGCCGATTTTTTTTTTTTTTTTTTTTTTTTTTGAATTACAAATTCAATATCAACAACTCTCAACTTTAAAAATGTTGAATTTGTTCTAGTGATATATATCTTTGTTTAACCATGAATTAGTTGTTCGTTACTTTAGTTTAGACATATTTACAATTTAATTATCGGGCAAGAATTTGCTTTGATTTCATACTTCTCTCTTTAATATATTATTATCCATCTTAATTTTGGAATTCTTTGAATAGCTCTATTAAAAAATTATTTATTTATAATTTTTTATTTTAAATAATTTTCAAGTATTTCGATATTGTACAATATATCATGTCTTACGACTAAATAATTAATACAACACAATTAGAAATGTATTGTTTTTTTTTTTTTTAATTCAGATAAGATAAAACTCCTACCTTAAAATATTAATAACCAAAACAAAAAACAGAGTATCACGATCCAACATGGATAAAACAAGTTCTGCCCACACCTCGAGCATCGTCAGACGTCAAAGAAGATAATACATCGGGAACAAGATCAAAAGAATGAAAACCCAACTCCAAAGAGAAAGCAAGATTAGCTAGCCCATATGATACACTATTTGCTTTTCTGTAAACATGAGAAATAGGACAATCCAGTCCTTAGCAAAGAAGCCTTGGCACAGGCATACCAGGAAAGATAACGGATGACAATCCTCAACGCCGTTATGTAAAAAGCCAACTACTATAGCCGAATCCATTTCTAGGTCTACCTGAGTATATCCCCCCTCCCACGCCATGAATAGCCCATGGTAAACTCCCCAAAGCTATGCTAAAGGAGTTGTGCATACTTCAAGGTGAACAACAAAACCGCAACACCACTGACCCTCTGCATTACGGATCACACCACCAGTTGTCGAGTCTCATGGATTACCTCTTGAACCACCATCTGAATTAATTTTAAACCAACCAACTCGCAGGGGGTTCCATGTAATCTTCCTCTCCACTCTGTTAGCTACTCTCGATACTTGTTTATTAGCTACCGCATACCCTTCCGTAATAACCTTGGCTTGTTTCTTGAGGAAACCTAAACGATCTCTGTAATGGTTTAGAGAGCCAAACACACCTTCACATCTCCGTTTCCATCCCCACCACAAAGTAATCCCAAACAAACATGACCATGAATAATCAGGTATTGAAGTAGGATCTTTAAGGTTCTCATACAACCATACGAATATCGATTGATCAAAGAAGGACGAGTGATGTTGAGATGGTACTAACCGCAACCAAATACCCTTCATTGCCGGAGAATCACGAAGTACATGTAAAATCGTTTCTCTTGCACCTTTGCAAATCAGACAGATTTCATTGCTACTCAAGTTCCTACGATACCGTTCAACATTTACCATAATGGCTTGATTCCTAACATGCCAGTGAAAGGTGCGTATCCTTTCCGGGACTCGAGCTCTCCAAATAGCGTCAAAAAACAATGCCATATTCGGTCTAAGATCAAGGCGATGATTTAGTAACTCATATGCCGACTTCACCGTAAATAAACCATCGGCCCTACCTCTCTAAGACAATCGATCTTTAGCTCCCGTGACCATGTCAACCACCACAGCTCTTAGCCTTAGTGTGATCTCTGTGGGTAGATATTGAGTGATCACGTTCAGGTTCTAGCCTTGACCCGAGATCCACAAGTCACTAACCTTCAATACTCTTAACCAATGTGGTAAAGGACCCGATCGCATAATGGCTCTTGAACAAGCCATTTATCAAGCCAAAATAATATATCTTTCCCATCGCCTAAAGAAAAACGATGACTAGGGAGAATAACCTCACATACACCTTGTAATACTTCTCCATGTTGATGACCAAGTACTCTTCTCATTGAACCAATCTAAATCATGAATATTCGTTACCTTATATTTGGCTTTGAGAATCTCAGCCCATAAACCCGCTCCAGAATATAATAGACGCCAACCAACTTTGGTCAATAGGGCTTTCTTCACAGCAAGTGAATTCTTCACTCCTAAACCACCTTCCGTCTTTGGTAAACATATTTTTCCCAAGATAGTAGATGCTGTTTCTTGCGTTCATCATTACTTCCCCATATAAAATCTCTAGCACACCGATCAAGATGTTCTAGAGTTCCCACTAGCATAGCAATAGTACTCATCGAGTGGAGTGGTATAGATGTTAACACCGATTTAGTGAGTGTTATACGCCATGCAAGAGACAAAACATGGCTTTTCCAGCCTGCTAGGCATTTTGAAACTCGTGAAATGACATCTCCGAACGTCTCCTTGTTTAATCTCTTGTGTAGAACAGGCATGCCGAGATATTTACCAAGTTCCCTCGTTGGTTTAATAACACTTAAGTCACTTATGATTCTGACATGATCTCGAGAAACATTCTTAGAAAAAAGATCATTGACTTTTCCACGCTAAATTTTTGTCCAGATGCTCGGCAAAATGTTTCCAAGACTTTCTTTACTACCCGCACTTGTGCCTTTGAAGCCTCTGCGAATAAAATAAGATCGTCAGCAAAAAAAATATGAGTGAGCGCAGGACCCCCTGTAGAAAGATGGATTGGTTTCCAATCTCTGCGAACCCTAGTTGCTTTTATTAGATGACATAAACGTTCCATACACAATATAAACAAGTATGTAGACAAGGGATCTCCTTGCCTTATCCCTATCTCCATCTTGAAACTAACTGTACGTCATTCATCAATAAGCTCATAGTTGGTCCTTTGACGCAAGTCATAATCCAATGTATCCAACTCCCTGGTAGATTAGCTGCTTTTAACGTATCTTCTAAGAAGTCCTGTCTCAATCGGTCATAGAATTTTTTGATATCAAGTTTCAACAACATCCACCCTTTCCATCCCTGTTTACGATTCATCGAATGAACTGCTTCTTGAACCACTATAATATTATCGGAGCTCAAATGTCCCGGTAGAAAGCTTGACTGAGCTGGTCCTATCAGCTTAGACATTATCGGTTTCAACCGCAAGACCATTACCTTTGTAATAATTTTAAATTAAATATTACAAAGACTAATTGGTCTAAATTGCATTATCGTCTCCGGCTTGTCCACTTTCGGTAACAACACCACTAAGGCGTCATTGAGAGCCTCCGGCATAATCCCTATTTCGAAGAACTGTAACACGGTTCTAGAAACGACTCACCAACCGTTTCCTAGAAATCTTGGTAAAAAAAATGGTTAGTACCCATCTAAACCTGACACTTTGTACTTACCCATACACCAGATTGAGGTTTCAACTTCTGTCGCAACAAAAGGCTTATCAAACTCTCCATCTGTGAGCATCATCAAGCCATCACAAGGGAGTTTATCCACGTTCTGTTCAACATCCTGGAGAGAGTAGAGTCTCTTATAATAATTGACAGTTATTCTCTCTACATCTTCCTTCTCCGAACTCCATATACCAGAATCATATTTCAGCATTTCTATTCGATTTCTCCGCCTTCAAATAATCGAAGATGTGTGAAAGAACTTTATATTACGGTCTCCGAAAACAACCCACTTCTCTCTTGATTTTTGAAACCAAAGCATCTCTTCTTGTGCGAGAACCATGTCCAACTCTCTTGAAAGTTGATCTTCCCTTTGTATAAAAACATTAGTGTGATTCTTGAGTAAAATTTTTTGGACGTTGATCAGTTCTTGTGAGAGATTCTCCTTCTTATGATGCACTTCCCCAAATACATCTTTGTTCCATTTCTTTAGATGTTGTTGTAACATGATCAATGCAACATGAGTAGGAATCTCTTTATTCCATGATGCCTTGAGCATAGCTTGAAAATTATCATGCAATAGCCATGCTGCCTCGAAGCGAAAAGGTCTCCGCCTCGGATTCATATGTACCTTAGAACTCAGTTGGACATATAAAGAGACATGGTCAGAGACTAAATAAAGGAGATGCCGAACCGATGCCTCTTGCCATTTTAGCCGAGTTTGAGCACAACATAAGATCTTATCCAATCTCTTAGCCACGAAATTACGTTCCTCCTTACCTCTCTTCCACGTAAATCGTGGTCCCTTGAAACCCATATCGATAAGCAACAAGTCATTAATCCATTCTCCAAACGCAGTTGAGTCGGATGAAAGACTCCCATTCCCACCTGATCGTTCGTCTAAACGTATAATTGTGTTGAAATCTCCACCCACAAGTATCGGCTCATTTACTCTATGAATAGCGTCTTTGAGATTCCCCATAACAAAGTTCTACGACTAGCCGATGGTGCGGCATACACAGCGAATAAATGTAAAATATCCCTATTGTTTTCCCATATAGTGTGTATATACTGGTCCGACAATTCCTTCACTACTAAATCTCCTATACCATCTCTCCAGAATAACCAAATGTCCCCGCTTTGACCAATGGCATCAAATCTGGCAGAGTGCGCAGAACCTAGACCTTTACATATATGCATAGCTCTATCTCCTCCTGCATGCGTCTCAAAAAAAGCTAGAACATCTGTATCATTCTTCTTAAGCATATACATGATCGATCTTCTGAAATTGGGTTTATTAGTCTCCCAGCAATTCCAAAATATGCAATTCATTAATAATTTCTTGGTAATTAATAGAAGAACTGGGGACCACCATTATTGGCCAAAACCCTTCGACCCTTCTGTACCTAACTTATTAGGCGTCTCCTCATCCTCCATCAAAGATGCCTTATCTACCACTGATACTGGTACATGTGTAACAGTACTATTACCTCCAGAATCCGATACCTGAAATTGATTCTCCTATAACACTAGCCAGACTTGATGCATTTAAATCTTCTTTCTTGTTATACCCTCCACTACTCTCCGGTCTACTGTAAGGGTCTACTCTTAACCGTTTTCCATTCATAACACGATCATGCTCGCCTCTTATTGGTCCAAATACTAAACCTCGGGCTGGCTTGTTGTTTTTTGTTATTTTGGATTTGGCCGAGACATTATGAGTTGTTTTCACAGGTTGCGACCGACTCCCACCTGTACCAAGGCCTTTTCTCCCTTCCCTCTTGTCTCTTTTATCAAAACCCAAGGCCTGAATCACATGTGTTTCATCTTGACTACTTAGTGGTATCACCTCCAAGTTAATATTCTCCTTATCTGAAACATCACGAGGTCCTTCAATGGTCGCTTGAAGCTCGACTTGTTTATCTTGTAATGAGCTAAAAATGTTGGTAATCATAACATTATTATCTGCACTTCTAGCCGTGATATCTGCTAGATTATGTCGATGTGAATTCTCTACACTCCTAGTCTCGGTCTTGCGATGACCTTTCTTTACTTCTATGAAACTATCCCCCTCAATAACATCCTTGGATACTACACCAGAACCTGTTTCCAACACCTTGCCACTAATACTCCTGTCTCTTCCCTTTCGAGTACAAGTGTGCACCAAGTGACAATAAATACCACAACCTGAACATATGTTCGTCATTCCCTCATATTCCACAAAATAACGTTCTTCATTAATCATTAATGACCCTTTTAATGGCTTACGAATGTTAACTTCAACACAAACTCTTGCAAAACGAGCTCTCTCAAAGTTAAGAGTATTGAAATCAACTTTCACCGGTTTATCCAGCCCCTCGGAAATCCCCATCAGAGTATCATGATGATAAAAATACACTGGTATGCCAGATAAACATACCCACATTGGCGTTGTTACTATCTCATCACTCAACTGATCAAAGTCTAGTACCCATGCTTTTACCATTAGATAACTGCCAAAAGCTCTCCATGGACCACCTGTTAACGCTGTAAGATACTCCTCTTCGATGTCAAAATAAACCATGAAAAACTCTCTTGGTAGGTCGACCACATGTATATCTCCTTTTGGTTTCCATAACTCTCTCAACTTTTTCTCCATTGCCAGTAAGGAAATCACCCTACCTAAGACTTTTATGATTACACACTGTTTCCAGAGACCCTTCATCACGTCCAGTCTTTCATCTCCGATCGTAATAACCAGTTCACCATCATCCCCGTTTGAAAATTCCACAGTTAGTTTCACTCAAACTAATGCACCATCTAAACCACTCTCTGGATCCAGCGTTCTTCCACTTTTAGACTCAGTAACACATTTCGCCAAGGTTTAGCCACCTCCGGCGGTTTCCCTGGAGGCTGACCTCCTCCACCTGCGTCAACCATCATCATCCTTTTCACCCAAAACCCTTGTTGTCGCCTTTTCTCCCAAACCCTATACATCTTTTTTTTTCTACATCGATTATTAGAAAGGTATGTTTAGCATTAGTTTGAATACTTTTTCAAATACTTAATTTAGATTTGAAAATCTAATATAATTCCGTTTCATCTACATACTGAAGCGATCACAACCGTTCATTCAACTTCAAACCATGTATGGTCTTTTATTATTTTTATTTTCGTATATAATTCGACGTACATAAAATTAGCTAATGTATTTATATATATATTATATTAAATACCAAATAATTTTGCATAGGTGTCGCGGCCATATTTAATATGGCATTTAAAATTACTCTTTTGATTTTAAAAATTGAACTAATTATGATCGTGCCATTGGTTTCGCCTATGTGTCGTGATGATGATGCATACGGCTTGCGTTTGTGGCACGATAACTTTTATTTTTAGACCTAAAAATATTTGTTTATGACGTATGTTAATATGATTTCCTGCATGGCATATTGCTTTTGAATTTTAAATCGTATATCTATATATAATATAATATAAAATATTCACTATAATATCGTTATGTAGAGATAAACTCATATATTATAGTGTATGCTCTCTGAATATTTTTATTCAAATCATATAAATAGAGGTCTCTTTATACCCAAACTCATTCAACTCTCTCTTCTTTTTTTTTTTTTTCTATTTCTTCGTTTTTATGGTTATTTTTGATTTTTATTTTGTTTTTTTAATTGATTTTTTGCCATAATTATGGTCGAAATGATCTTAGACGAGGAAAGTTTAATTCCAAATACAAAAGCTAAACGAGAATATGATTCAGTCAATCGAACGTTAGAAGTCTTAATTCCAATATGTTTTTTGCATTATAATTTAAATTGTCCAGTTTATGATTATTTTGATCTATTATAAAAAAAATTTCTAATGTTTTGTTTTTATGCGTATACATCCTAACCTAACATATTTTTTCGGTTCTTTATTTTTGTAAAAATTTTGTATATATTTTTTCGTGATCTTAACTCAATTTTGTTTTTGATTTTACGTTCTTATAATTGGTGCTTATCATTTTACATCCATCTATACAACCAATTTTTTTTGTCTGACTATACAACCAGTTAAATCTTCTAAACATTTAAATCTTTATTATATTTTTTATGTTTTATTAATCTTATTAGTTATATTTTTATTTATGTATGGTCTCCATTAAAACTTATATGAAACTATATCTATAGAATGTGGCTGCCTCAATCTTCTCTTATCAACATATATTCAAATGTATCTATTAAAGTCGAATGTATAAATAATAAACTGATAAAATCTTGATATTTACGATTATATATATAATCTCTAGGTCTTCTAAAACGTTTATTTATTAGTTTTAATAATTATCTATACTATTAAATGGAAAACACGATTGAAAATAACATTATAGTTATGTGTTATATTACAATGCATGCCATTGGAAAAATTCATTTACAAGAACAAAAAAAAACCGCCTGAAGGACTTTTTCGACTGAACACATTAGCAGGCGCGCGGATCCTGGGTCAAATGGGTAAAACCCGTTTTCGATGTTATTAAGCTTTAATGTCGCGGGTTCAATTGTTGTTAGTACAAAACTGATTCTATTTTTCATCGATTTTGATTCTTAATAACAAAATAATTGGGCTTCAGGCCCGACTAAATATTAAAAAGTCATATTTAGTCCACTTTAATTAATAAACTTTCTAGAATATTCTGATATTTTAAATATAGAAGATATTTTTAATTAAAACCCTAAACGAAAATCTCGATTATTTTGTTATAAATATGACCCAATGTTATTCTCGAAAATTAACACATTCTACAATAAGATTCCATTCAATTATTCATCTCTTTATGTATGCCTTCTAGTTATTTAAAATTTAGGTTTATAATCATACCCGAATTTTCAATCTTTCTACGTTTTGTATTATATTTTATATAAATATTCTCATACCATACTTATAATTAATCGTTTATTGATGTTTATATAGACAATGGATCAAACAAAAGATGTCAAAGGGAAAGGCATTCTGATGAACAGCTTAAAGAAGAAGCCAAATTTATAAAAATGGTTTGTATTTTTATCCTTTTCTAATCAATAATTTTTGTCGATAGATATCTTATTAAAAATGTAGACTAACAATATTTAATTGTTAATGATTTTTAAATATGGTTTGTTTCTTAATCCTTTTCTTATTAATTATAATCGATATATATTTTATTAGAATATCATACTAAAAATTTAAAAATTATGTCGATATATATTTTGTCGACAGATATCTTATTAAAAATGTATATTAACAATATTTTATTCTTAATGATTTTAAATATGGTTTGTTTCTTAATCATTTTCTAATTAATTATAATCGATATATATATATATATATATATATATATATATATATATATATATA
>OVBE01001082.1:0-40202 GCA_900406425.1 Iberis pinnata
CTCCCGCTTCAGCTGCATTCAGCTATTCTTCTCTTTACTGCTTTACCAATCATGGCTATAGTAAATGATTAATTGGGTTCTAGATTAAACTGCTATACCTATATATTTTTGTTAAAAGAGAAAACATATAATTTCCTTAAGTTTATAATAATTGTTTTAGAATTAAAAGTAAAACATGAACAAAAAACAGACAGTAACTCTTTTAAAGGAACAAATATAATCCACTTCTGAAGGAAGAGTTGTTAAAAAAATCTATAACTCAAACTAGGGGTGAGCATATTTCCCGAAATTCAAACCGAACCCAATCCAAAAACTCGAACTGAACTCGATCCAAAAATTTTAATTACCCAAATGAGTTTTAGGCTAATGTTTTTTGGGTACCCGAGCCGAACCCGATCCAACGTGATACCTGATCGGGTACCCAAATAACTCGAATTAATGCATTAAACAAAAAAAAAAAAAATACAATTCCCAACTTCAAGTTGTATGCAAATTTCAGGGTTTATGTAGGAGGAAAATGTTGTCGATTCAACTTCTTTCCTAAAATCTTGTAGCAATTTATTTTTTTAAATATTTTTGTGTTGTTATTTGGAATGGATAATGATTTGTGATATCATAAAACAAAAAATTATATTAACATTTTCACTAATTTGGGTATTTATAATAATCTCGGGTGCTTTTTATAGATTTAAGGTATTTTAATTAATTTCGGGTATATGCAAACTTATTGGAATCCAAAATTTTCTGGGTATAAATCGATTCTCATAGTGTTGACCCGACCCGAACTCGATATGACCCGATGATATTACTCGGTTTTAACGATTTATAGTAAGCATTTATGCTTTCTATGCAACGTTATCCGAGCTTTTCTCTGCAAAATTGGTATGTTTTACAGGTTTTTAGGTGTTTGGGACGTTTTGGATGAAAATTGGCATATTTAGGTGCAGAATCCTGCAGAAATGTCAGAATCTTTCCAACGTTTGAAGATGTTCCCACCGATGGATGAAGCTGACTTTTGGACACAAGATAGCCACGTGAGTTAGATTTCATATGGAAGTAGTTTGAAGTCGATCCATCGGTGCAATCAAAAGTTATGGCTATTTTACTGAAGACTGGTCAAGCTGCCTCGCAGATGAAGCAGGTGCAAGCCAGACCGATCGGTCCAAACTCCCTAGAAAAGTCAGAAAACTCAGACCAATCGGTCCAGACCGACCCGGAGCACCCAGACTGATCAATCTAGCCTAAACCGATCAATCCAGCCTCCTGCGAGAAATTTGGAGATTTTCCATATTTTTGCACATGTGTCCTCAAGACTTATCAAAATTTCCTATTTTTATTTTATTTCTTTTAAACTATAAAAGACATGTGGCTTAGGTTTATTATTTCTTAAGCTTCATTTTATTTTTGAGAAAATTACTGAAGGAGAAGAGATTCTGAAACTCTGTATTTGGGAGAAGATTTCTGAACCCTTTTCTAATATATCTATTTAATTTAAATATGTGTTCTTCTTTGATATTGTTTTTTTTATGCTTTTCAATGTCTGAGTAGTTCCATAGTTAGGTTTTAGGGTTTTCCATGGAATTCAGGGTTTGATTGTCAGATTTATCATAAGGGGTAATAATTGTTAGGTTCTTAGTCTAGAATTATTATTAATGCATGAATTAGAGTAGCTAACTAGTTCATTGATATTAGACTAATAAACACAAAGGGATTTGGTTTAGAAGTTGGATCTAGTCTAGATGAATAAGTGATTTTGCTTGCGGGAGTATTGTCTTAATTGCTTATGAACAATTGAATTTGAATAAGTAATGCATGTTCTGTTATTTAAAAGATGGCGGGAGTTTATCTCTGATAATTTAAACATAGGGTTTAGTACTTCGGGAAGAGATTAAACCATCTCTGTCTTTCATGTTGAGAACTATTTTCAAAGAAAATCCCTGCATGATAAATTGACTTTCAATCCTGATTACATGTGGTTTCCCTAATGCCTGACGCTTTTACTTTATAGTTTTAAACCGTTTTAATTTACCGTTTTGATAACCATCAATCTTATTATACTTGTTTTAGCCAGATTTGAATTAAAACTGAATTGTGTACTGTTTTGGTCTCTATGGATTCGATACCCGCTCTTTGCTACATTGAACTGTTCTCTGCAGTATTAGACTAGGATTAAATTCTAGACCTATCACCCGACCCGAACCCGAACCCAACCCAAAAATTTTTGGGTCGTATATGGGTAGTAAACTCCTATACCCGAAAAGCCCGAACCCAAAAATTTTAACCTAAACCCGACCTGAAAACTCGAATGCCCACCCATAACTCAAACCAATCACCCTTTTAATATTTATATTAATAATATAAATTAGTATTTTAAGTAAAGGGGCTTTAGTAAGGTCTATTTTAAAAAACTATCACAGTTGATGAATTCTTTGAAATACCATCAAAAGAAATTCAAATTTCAAAAACACCACACTCACAAAATTTTCAAAAATATCACACTTTCAAGTGTTTCAAAATACCATAAAAATAAAAAGAGAATTTTGAGGGTTTAGAATTTAAAATTTTAGGTTTGGGTTCACTAAATAGAGTTTATGGTTTAGTTTTGAAGAGGGTAGAATTTGGTTTTGGGGTTTTGTGGTTTAAATTTAAAATAGTTTTAAAACTTCAAATTTTGTGGTATTCTTGGAACAAAAAACATTTTTGCGGTATTTTGGAAAAATGTGATATTTTTGAAACTTTTGTGAGTGTGTGGTATTTTTGAAATAAACCTAGTTTTTGTACTATTTTTAAAAATACCCCTTTAAGTTTTTGTTTTAAAAATATCATATGTTTGTAAAAATATCATAAAATATTTTTCTTCCAACTATATCGTAAAACTAAAATAGCTTTCAAATTCTAAACATTCAAAACTATAACTTTAGCTCCTTAAAAACTAAACTTCAAACGAATTTACTTCAAAAACTTTAAATTATATACCTTTTACATTTAGTTTTGAAACAATGTAAAAAGTATATATTTTTCTAGCATTTGGAGCATTATGATAGTTTTCTTTAGTCAACTATCATTTATGGTAGATTAAAATTTTTTCTCTTTAGTGTTTGTGCTTGTAGTTTTAAATAAAATATTATTGAAACAAATGTATGATATTTTTAGAACACAAATACATTTTTGTAATAATATTCTATGAAATATTACTCTTTACGTTATGCAAAAAAAAAAAAAAAAAAAAAATTAAATTTTTTTTATCACCAAAAAAANGATATACTTCTCTTCGGTGGACACCTTTCCGTGAGAACCCATGCTTGATGCTTTGACCCAAAAAAAAAAAAAAAAAATTATACAAGAAACTTTTGTTTTTATTTTGAAAAAGTATTAAAAGTTACAATTTAGCGATGGAAACACACAAATACAACAAAATTTTGCTTTCTTGTGATTGAAAATGTAATAAATGAATAATTAAAGAAAAACAAGAAATGATTAGATGAACATTTTTTCATTAGAGTAAGTAAATGATCAATTTAACTCATTGGAAAACAAATAATCAATTTGATTTTAACATAATAAAATAATTTTATGACATTTGAATTTGATAATGTTTTACTTGTACGAATCAATATTAGAGACAACTTTATTTAATAAGACAAAAAGATGTTCTAATAATTTGACATTACAACTTATTGTTTTGATTTGTTGTTAAACTATTTATTATTTATATAGTCAATTAGGTTGATTTAACCATCATATTTTTAATAGCTTTATCTTCTTCTTTTTCTCACTTAATAGTTTTACTATATGTATACATATCTGTTTTATTTTTCATAAATATCATTTCCATGTTTTTAAATAGGGTTTTCTACCAAAAAAATCTCCAGTATGATTAAATAGACAAATCAAACCTCCAATCTGATTACGTACACGTCAAATCGTGAGTTGAGGTCAATCCGCAATACAGTCCACGCGTATATCGATGAGTGTCAAATGTTAACGGAACAAACGATGAGTTAACGACATGAGCTTTATTGCAGTTTGACCCTCAGCTCACGGTTTGACCTGCATTTAAATAGCTCACGGTTTGATTTGTCTTTTCCATACATATTATTTTTACTTTATAAAAATTAATTAAAAATTCCTCCAGTTCCACCGTTCTGATGAATGATTTTACTTTACAACAAAATATTAAAACATACAACTTTTGGTTTTTTGACAAAAAAAAAACTTTTGGTTTTTAATGCAAATCTAATTTGAACCGAATGAGTTTTTATTTATTTATTTTTGTTTAGGAACCAAATGAATAAAATAATCAAGCTTAGAAGAAAAGTAAAGGAAAATAATTGACATTGCCTAGCTGTTTGAAAGAAATTAGGTTGTATAAAAAAACAAAAAATAAAACTAACATATAAATTCAAATGATTATGATAACTAGTTATAGTACAAGACAGACATCCTACCCTCAATATATTTAACAAACTATTATATGAATTGTGTCCAACACAACAACATGGTTTACACTCCTAATTTTTTAAAAATAATTTATTTATCTAATTAAGAAAAAAATAATGAACCTCAATGGTTCACGACAATATATAATAAGACAATTCTCAAAAATATCAAAAAAACTAAGATTATTCTAAAAATATCATACATTCCCAAATGTTCTAAAAATACCATATTCTTTTCAAAAATACCACAAAAATTTTGTTTCAAAAATATCACAAAATTTAAAATAGTTTTAAAATTTCAAATTTAAATCCCAAAAACCCAAAACTAAGTTCTACTCCTTCAAAACTAAACCCTAAATTCTATTTAGTAAACCCAAACCCAAAATTTTAAATTTTAAATCCTTAAATTTCACTTTTTATGTTTGTGGTATTTTTGAAACATTTATGAGTGTGATATTTTAAAAACTTTTGGGAATGTGTGGTACTTTTAAAATTTAAACTTCTTTTGATGGTATTTCAAGGAATTTATCTATATAATATTTTGATAATTTTTCTTATTTATGTGAATATATATTTAATAAATATGAGTAAAATTTCGTAATTTTAAAACTAAAGTAATTTTTTCCGTACAAATTTTTTTTAAAAACGGTACATAAATTATTAAAATTTCCAAAATGGTTTCAATAAATTATGAATTCGATTTCGGATAATAATTTCACACCTAATATTAGTATTTATTAGTATATTCATTTTTTTAAAAAATTACATGATTTTGTATGTACTTAATGATTTTAAGAAGCTTATAAGGTTTTTGAAAAATGGTAGTATAAGGGTGGCCATGATGACAGTGTATGTGCACATGGGTTGCCTTCATTATAAGTTGTCTTTGATGTACAAAACAATTAACAACCATCCATTTTAAAAATATCTTATTTATATTTCATTCATTCATTTCTTCATTTTCACATGTTCATGTACGCACACACAAATAATATACATGTATATATGTGCATATATGTTGTCATAATTTTACATATTTACTCAACTGCAACAATGTGTCTAAATTGACATTTTAATATATATAATCTTCAAACTTTGTGTTATTTGTTTGAAAAATAAATATTAGTATTTCCGTCTATTTTCTAACTCTGTTTGCTTTTTTCACAAATAGGTAAATTTTTAATAATTTTTTCGAACAATTGTCTTAATTTAAAATCGTATAACAACATTATTCTAGTGATAGAAAATAACAAGTGGCATATTGGTGTGTTGTCTCTTCTGTCTTGTTATTAGATCATGAATCGAATTTGGCAACTCGCATAATGAATATAGTTTCTTCTACTTATGAATTTTGAGTTATTGAACTAGTATGTTGTTGTCCAAAGATTATTAGCTTGACAAAAAAACTATACAATAACATTTTTGTTGTTTTCAACTAAATGATTGTGTTGTAGGAATTTTCACTATTGATTTAGACTTTTTTGTCATCATTTGGACCACAACAGGTCGGCCTGCATAATTATAGGCAATTCCTATATTATCGTAGACACGGAGACTCCGATTCCGGGTAAGATGGGGTACTATCTGCCTCATGTGGACTTATGAATGCCATTAGACCAAAAGAGTTATTTTTGGTAATTAGTACTTCCCTAGTTATTGATCTATACTAATGATCAATTTTATTCGAGTGCATAATTACTTTAGGGTCGATTGATCATTTTAACCCTTCCATAAATTATTTCAAAAATGTAACTATGAATCTTCCATAAATTATTGGAAAGTAATGAACTTCATAAGCCATTCCCAAAGTATAAAATTTTGTTGGTAGATTGATATAGATATCTAATGGACTTTTAGAACAAATAAAACTAATGGTTAGTCCATTATTGATAGAAGATGGAGTTGTTTAGGCCCATAGATTATATCAAATATTAAAGGGGCCCATAATGGTTGGTTTTAATTCAATAAAACCATACAATAAAAGTTAGATTAATTTCTTTGATAATCATTAAAGTTGAACAATTACATAAGTAAATTCTATCAAATTTATTTTCATCATGATGATTATTAGTTTCTTACTTGTAATTTGTAGTCGGTTTTGTATTTTGAGTCTTTTTTAGAGTTGTTTTGCTCCTAATAATAATATTATCATGGTCTATAAATTTTTAGAGAAATTAATCTAGGATTTTAAAATACTAAAAGAACTCACGTAAACACTAAAAATCTAAAACAACACCAAAATTCTCTTAAAAATAACAAAAAAAAAAAAACTTAATACAAAAAATAAGAGGGAAGCAAAGGCGAAAACAGCCAAAAACATAACATGTATATTTTTCATATTAAATTCTGGACCACAACATATTGGTCCGATAATCCATTCATAAATAAAAAAATGTATTCGTATAATAAATGGTTATTCGATCTATCGTGTGGTAACAAAATAACAAATGTGACACTCACTACATCATCTTTGTTTATGTGACATATATTTATAAACAGTTTATACACACATGCATGTTCAAGAGATGTCATTCTTTTTTTTTGGAGGCACAAAGAAACACCAAAAAGTTGTTTACTACTCTCTCCGTTTCATATTAGTAGTTGTTTTGCTTAAAATCACGCATATTAAAAAAAAATTTGTTTTTTATATTTTTTTTACTTTTTCACTTTTTTTCTTTACATTTAATTAGAACAATAGTTATTATGGATTAAAGAAAAAATAAAAAGATAAGAAAATGATTTTTAAAAAATAAAAAACATAATTATTTTAATTTTTTAAGCAAAATTTTTTACTTTTTACCTTGATTTGTGAAAACAACTTATATTGTAAAACAAAATAAATCCTTCAAAATAACTAATAATATGAAACGGAGGGAGTACAAAATAAACCATTTATACACACAACAAAGGTAAAAGGCAGTATGAGAATAGATAGATAAGATTCTCCCTTGTGTTCTAGTATTGAGCATGTGTCTCTCTCTCTCCATGAGATCTATAAGCAAAGACATCAAAGCAATTATCATTATCTGACAAGATTCTATTTTTAAAAATCAGATCACATCACAGTGATCATAGGATCACTCTCAAGCACGACTACATTCATAACATACCATACTTTCACGTTCCTAACTAAAAACATTTCTTGTAATTTAATTGGAGGACCAGTCCAGCTTATAAATTCTAAGTCAAACAGATAATGGGACCAACTTCAGAGATGGGAGAAGTATGAATAATTTCATTTAAAACAATATTGAAATTGTTTGATTATGTATTTTAAATTAAATATGTTTCATATACAAGAAACTTCTAGTGACTTATTTACTTCTAGAAGCACAAAAGTAAATTCTCTTGTTTTTTTTTGTTGATAATGATAATTTCTCTTGTTCTTTATCAATCCTCTACATACAACATTTTTTCCATTTCACATGAGCATGTATGTCCTTCTTCTAATGAAAAAGAAACTTTTCTCTCTACTTCATTTCCTCTCTCTTCTCTCTCTAGTTGTTTTCAGATATGAGAGTGCTTAGACCGGAAAAGGAGTAGTACGGAGGCCAACCGCCGGACCTCCAAGTCACGAACGCTTGCACCGCGACCCCCGGGTTCGCCGGCGACTTCGCCCTTTCGACTTCGATCCCTTCTCCGTTTCAAATTCATCTCTTTCTTCACTCTCACACGTTCACCGAAACTCCACTTAGGGTGAAGCAGTTTCCGCGGCAGTATTAACCGGCTAGTTATACTGCGGTGCCGTAACATCAATGACACCGGCGAGAGGCGACGAAGATCCTCGAGGCATACTTTCTAGGTTTGGTTATCGGTGGAAAGAGAGGCGTATGGGAGTTGGGGGCGGTGAGGGAACCACCGCCGTCGAGAACCACCACTAAACCGGACTCGCCGATAAGCAATCTCGTTCCTGTAAGTATGCCGGAATCCTACTCTCTTTTTCCGATCTCGGTGTGGAACACAGACCAGTTTCATCCTCCTCTCCAACGGTGTAGTTTCGGTGGGTAGCGGCGGTGGTGGCAGCCGTCGTTACGTCGGAAGTGGGCGCCGGGCCGCCGAGTGGCAGTGGTGGTTCCGCAGCAAAAGTCGGCACCCCCTGAAATTAGGGTTTTCTTAATTTCAGATTTAAGGTTTGTTTGGGCCTCTCTTGGTCCCGGGGGAAGTTAGGCTTTTTAGAAGCCCAATCCGAATATGTTTTAATGATTGTTAAGAGTTGTATTTGTCTTGTAAATTTGGGCTACAAGTTGTATTGGGCTTATATTTGAAAATAAAATATCTAAAACCTTTATAAAAAAAAAATGTATGTCCTTCTAAGCAAAATTCATATCATTTAACTTTTTACATAGTGATTTTTCCCAAAGTGAATTAAATTTCTTACTTCTAAAATATCTATGTTTTCAGAAATTTAGAAGTCAACCACTAAGTTTATTGTTGGTGATTTTCTATATTAATGTTTTATTTTTCTGATAACAAGTTATGCTTTGAAATTGATTATCCTATTGTATTGGGTAATAGTTTTGCGCTTAAAAATTCTCATTAGGTGTAAGACTACAAAACTATGTAATTTAAAATTTGAACTAGATAAATGTTAACGCTTTATAGTTTGTCTTTATACTTGTTATTTGGCGTTATTCAAGTGTTTTTCTTGCAGTTTTGATATTTTTTTAGGTTTTTAGGTATTATGGATGTTTTGGAGAAAATTGATGAATTTCAAAGCAATTCAGACGGAAAATGACCAACTTTAGAAAATGGAAGGATCGTTCTCATCATGCAGGTTAGCTACGTAGAAGAGAACGATTGTTCTTCACAAGAATGATCGATCTTCAAAAGACCCAGAACGATTGTCTCTCCTAAAACGATCATTTTCTACACCCGAGAAGAATTAGAAGATTGCCAAAATTATAAAATCGTCCTCAAGACCTGTCATTTTTTTCTATTTTAATTATTTCCTTTTGATATAAAAGCCTTTGGCTTATTTTATTTTCTTTTTAAGCTTTACAATTCAAGTTGTACAGAGAGACGAGATATGAATCGCTGTGTTTTAGAGAAGATTTATGAACTTTGCTTTTGATTTATAATATTTGATTTTTTTCTTATTGATTTCTATTATGCCTTCTTCAATTATGCTTTGTGTTATCGTTTCCATGTCTGAGTAGTTTCTCAGTTAGGTTTTAGGGTTTCTTGAGAAAATCATATTTGAATGTTAGAGTTTTACAGCATGGATTGAATTTATTAGGTTCTTAATCTAGGCTCGTTCTTAATGCATGAACTATAGTAGTTAAGTAGTTCACTGATTCTAAATTAATAAACGCAAATATCTGGTTTAGAGGTCTGATTTAGTCTAGATAAGTAGATGTTCTTGCTTGCAAGAGTTTTTTTTAATGTCTATGAACTTATTGAATATGTACATTAAGGCATGATTGAATTAGCTAGACACGGCGAGAGTTTTTTTCTAGTAATTCGAACATAGTGTTTAATACTTCGAGAGAAGATTATTCCATTTGTGTCTTTCATGTTGAGAATTATTTTCAAAGTGAAATCATGCATGCTAATCTGAGCTTTTAAACCTGATAATATGTAGAATTCCCTATTGTGCGACGCTTTTTATTATTTGATTTATCTTCATTTAATTTATCGTTATTGCTTAGACTCAGTGACAAACAACCATTTTTATCTATCTTAGTTGAATTCGATATTAAAACTGAAAGTGTACTTTCTTGTCTTTGTGAAATCGACTCTTTTTAGTCTTTGTTAACCTGAACTTTTAAATATGATAACCTGTAGAATTCCTTATTGCGTGACGCTTATTATTATTTGATTTATCTTCATTTAATTTATCGTTATTGCTTAAACTCAGTGACAAACAACCATTTTAATTTATCTTAGCTTAATTCGATATTAAAACCAAAAGTGTACTTTCTGGTTTTTATGGAATCGACCATTTTCTATGCTATAATGATTTGTTCTCTGCAGTGTAGATTTAGGATTAAATCGTGAACCTCACAAATTTGTTGTAAAGTACCCTCCAAAGGGTAATTATCTACAATTATCCATATAACTATACCTTCCAAACACTTTGGTAATATTCTAATTAGATTGTTCGTGCAAGCAGATCTATCTTAATTGATCTTGTCTCCATCTTAGGCATGGTCTCATGTAAACAACATTGAGACAATCATCTTTTTCCAATTAGATCAATTAGGTGAAGTCAACAATACTTTATAGGGACTTTTTTTAAAATACCACAAAAAATGATTTTGTTTCAAAAACACCACAAAAAATAAGTTTGTTTCAAAAATATCACAAACTTTTAATTTGTTTCAAAAATACCACAAAATTGTTTTTGTTATAAAAAAATACCACGAAATTAAAATAGTTTTAAAACTTCAAATTTAAATCCTAAACCCCCAAAACTAAATCGTACCATCTTCAAAACTAAACCTTAAAATCTATCTAGTTAATCCAAACCCAAAAATTTAAAATTTAAACCCTTAAAATTCATTTTTTAATTTTAGAAAAAATAATCAATTTAATACCATTTTTTAAATATTTAGGAGTATGTTGAAATAATATTTCAAGGATTTTTTCTACTTTATATTATATTATACTATTTTTATACGTGTAAGTCATGACCAAATTTAATTATCACTTACGTGCAACCCATCCCACTCAAGTATATAAGTATTAATCAATTTGTTTTATCATTTTCTCAATATTTTCATTTTTTTCAAACTAAAACCTCTCACATTCAAAAATTCAAAGCCAAAAGAAAAAAATGACGACAGATGTTCTTAGCTTTAAAGATGATACAAGTAGTCATGAAGATTGGCATGATTTTGAAGTTCTTGGTCTTGGAGATGAACCCAAGATTCTAATCAAGAAGTCAAGTATGCAAGAGAGACGTATCTCTATTGATCCTAAATCATTATTATCATCTTCAGGTACAAATCAAAGCTTTGATATTGACAACGACGTCGTATTGCCTTCTCATAGATTGGATCATCAAGTAATGATGAAGACGAAGAAGTTTATAAGTAGTAGTCTCCCAAACTCAACAGCTACATCACCTAGACATAGCTCAAGAACAACAGAGCAAGTTCTTGACCTAATACTTGTTCAAGAAGCAACGTTTCGTAGAAGCAAATCTTGTGGTGAAGGACGTGCTTTTACTCCTTCTCTTGATTTCGACATGTTAGTTCACAAATCAAAACATAACAAAAACACAAAGACTCTATCTAACAAGAGTAGTGGAAACAACTCTTTCTTCTCAAAAACTGATTCAAACAAAAGCAAAACAGATTCAAACCCTAATACAAACCCTAAAAACATTAATAGTACTACTACTTTTGAAGATGGATTCAAATGTAGTGCTTTATGTCTTTACATACCAGGATTCAGTAAAGGAAAACCAATAAGATCATCATCATCTCGAAAAGGCGGCGATTCATCATTCACAAGAACAACAACAATGACTTCTTCATCTCAATCAATGGCAAGAACAATTTCTATTAACAATAAAGATACTAATAATAATGTATTATCAGCTAGAGCTTCTTTAGAGAGATTTGAGTGTGGTTCATGGACTTCATCAGCTATGATTTATGATGATAATGCTGATCTTGGTGGTCATTTCTTTGATTTACCATCTGAGTTAATTAAAGGTGGATCAGGAGGTAATGATCAAGATGATCCTGTTTCAGCAGCTTTCGTGTTTGACAAGGAAACTAATTTAGAGATTAAAGGAGTTTTAAAGACTTCTGGTTCGAAATCAAGAAGATCAATGGAGTCACCACGTCATGTTAGATTCTCAACTTCTTCACCGGTTCATTTGAATATTACTCCAAGGTTGATTCAAGCTACTGAGGATTTTAGTAGTTTTTTGGAAGCTCAAGTTGTGTGAATAATAAAATTGGTTTACTACTTTTAACTTCTTCTTTATTTGGTTGTTAATTAAATGAAGTTAACTAAATTATTAACCTTCTTTTGTTGAATTTTTTTTGTTGTTGAGAAATTACCAAATTTGAGAAGAGAAAAGCTTTTTTTATATTGTAAAGGAATGAACACAAGAGAGGAACTCTCTTTTTTTAATGTGGGAATTTGATTTATGTAGCTTTATAACATTTATTGGTCATTTTACAATAATCTTTGCTTGTTGTTTATATTAATTTGAGATTATATAAGCTATTTATAATTGTGCCCATGGCCGGTCTACAGCATAAGCAAGTCACCGATTAGAGAACAAACATGTTAAGTATATTTTTTTGAGATAAAAGAGGTATTTTTGTTTAAATAAAAATGCATTTTTGGTGAAATAAAAGACATTTTTATTGAATGGATGAAACTTTGTTGAAAATTTAAAAATTTAATATTATAAATTATATTTACTTTTTTGTAAAATTAATATTCATCATAGGTTTTAAGATGGTAAAACAATTTTAATATATCTTAGTTAAATATTATTTTGTCATTTTATCTTTAAACGATAATGAGTCATCTTGTTAATGTATTAAAGAAAAATGTTGACAACTTCATTTTTATAAGAGGAACATTTTTCGGATTTTTTTTTTTTTTGTTAAAAGTTTTTCAATTAAAAGAGAATATATTACAACCAGATATATTCCAATCAGACCCAGCCCAAATCTAAAAACAAGCCCAAATACTCTAAAATCCCACAATTTCGGATTGGGCCTCCTAAGGCCCACAAGAAGGAAAAATCCTAGTTGCCCTAGCTTCTGAAGAGAACCTTCAGATCGCCGCCGCCGCCGTCTTTGTGCACGCGGATCCCACCGGATCAGGTCCTCCGGTGGTCCGGCGAACGGCTCCGAGGCAGTTCCGACACAGGTCCGTCAGATCTGCCCACCCGAGACTCGTTTGGAAAGGAGGAGGAAGGAGGTCGTAATTGCCTCGGCTTGGTTGGATAGATGGGTAGGTTTCCGGCTGGTGAGGACGAAAATGACCACCGTCGGCGATGACAGAGTCGAAGATCCCGACGAAGATAGTCCTCTTGCCGCCGCCGTGAACCTCAGACTTCGCACTTCCTCCGGCGAGCAAATCCACCAGACCTTGAGATCCCTTTTTCCGTGCAAAGCCGTCCTCCGATCTACATGCAGAGATCTTCTCTGGCCGGAGTAGATTCACCATGCAGAAGCTTCTGACCGCCGGATATTAGGTGAAACCGAGAGAAGCCAGAGAAAAGGGGATGAAAAAAGAAATGAGAGAGTCTAAGAGGAGAGCTCACCGGCCCTGGAAGTCGCCGGTGAGCCCCGGGGTCACGGTGCACGGCTGGGCGGTCGGAGCGGCGGTGGTGATGGCTCTCCAAAATTGTTTCTCCCTCGAGAGAATTAGGAGAGAAAAACAACCGGGAGAGAGAAAAACAAAGTATTTGTGTAGGAATAAGACATTTAAAACCGTTGGATCGATACTAGGTCTAAGAACCAGACTAGTGGCTATGCCATTTTGTTGGGTATTCAGAATTGAAAAGTATGGTTGAACAAAATAATTTAAAGTAGTACTTGATTTTGGTTAACTCGTTTTTTTATAAGCCATTACTTCCTTTGTTGTAGTTTCTTGGCTCAAAAGTATCTGCTACAGTGAATATGTTATCCACATTTATAAGCCAAAGTGGTAATTAGGTATGGGGAAAAAAATCAAAATAGAAGAACCAAGAAAAATCTAATTTGGGTCGGATCTGGTTTTTGTTAATGGTTTTTGAGATCAAGAACTATAAATATCGTTTTGATTCTGATTTTGACTCGAAATCAAAAGATAGAATTGAATAATCTAATATTAGTTGATTGATCATTTGTGATTACTTCTTCCGTTGTTTTGAAAAGGACTACAGCTTTGATGAAATCGCAAGAAATGTAATACTTTTATATGTATATTATTTTTATGGAACTACACATATGTTCAAATAATTTAATAATTATGTTACTGTTATTGCTTTGTTATTATACCAGACCGTCGCTCGCATAGCAAATACATATTTCTCTATTTATTGAATTTGAATTATTGTGTCGGTATGTTGTGATCCATAAATTAATTTGATAAAAAGACATTATTAATATATTACATTTATTTACAGTATTTGTGAAAAATAAAATAATCAAACCTTTATTAATTAACAGTAATGAACACATCAACCACATTTGATCATATAAACCGACAACAAAAAATGATGTGTTAGATTTACTTATTAAAGTTATATAGAGGTTGAATCTTAGAGGAACCTATAGGATTAAACAAACCCTATGTGCTCAGAGAATATTGCAGCCACAGAGACCATACAACACCTTTCTGCCACTTTCTGTCATTAATCTCCATAATTAACGGTAATATTAATTTTATAACAAAAATATCATTAAACAATAAATTAGACCAATGTTTTGAGTTTGTATATTTCCTATGTTCCATTCCATATTAGAAAAATATTAGTTAATATTTAATTAAGATTTTTGCATACTGATTTAGAAAAAGAAAATATTTTATTTTATTTTATTTATCTATTTTCATAAAACATTAGCTACAACTAATTTAACCAATAAAAACGAGAGGAATTTCTTGAAACACAATTAACAAAGTTTAAATTCCAAAAATACTACACTCCCAAAAGTTCCAAAATACCACACACTCTCAAATGTTTCAAAAATACCACAAACATAAAAAATAAATTTTAAGGGTTTAAAATTTATAATTTTGGGTTTGAGTTTACTAAATAGAGTTTATGGTTTAATTTTGAAGAGGGTAAGGCTTGGTTTTGGGGTTTTACAGTTTAAATTTGAATTTCTAAAGTTATTTCAAATTTTGTGGTATTTTTGGAACATAAACATTTTTGTGGTATTTTTGAGAAAAATGTGGTATTTTTGGAACTTTTGGAAGTGTATGGTATTTTTGGAATAAACATAATTTTTGGTGGTATTTTTGAAAATATCCCTAATAATTATAGTAAAAAGACATATTATAATTTCTTAAATATGTGAATAAAAATTTGAAAATATCACTTAAAATTGAACAAAAGGTTTCTAAATTAATATTTAAATTGAACGGAAGGAGTACATAATACATTTATTAATAACTCGTTACCATCTACAATTACTACATTTTTCCAAGAAAGATTAAATGGTTTTGAAAATATTGATGTAGATATCAGAAAATGGTAGGGTTTTTGAATGTGATATATTTAGCATTTTAGCTTAGATGATATTTTGGTGCCGTACCGTCGGTGAGCATCCTTAGCCCTAAACGATAGTTATTAGTGTTTTTATAATATGAACTTGGTTTACATTACTTTTTGTTAGGAAGAAGACATTTATTAATGGTTTTAATTACAACAACAGAAACATTTGTTTTGTGCTTTTTTTTTTTGGATAAATAGAATGTATAAATGAGTCATATGTCTCCTTTTTATGGAGGAGCATTTTTCTTATACGAAATTTAAGTCAATTTTTTTCTAGGTAAGATTCATAAAGTTTATCAGGATCGGGTCAAAAATATTATAAACTCCAAGACAAACATAATTTTTGAGTTTTTTATATTTAATTTATAAAAAAATTGTTAATAACACTACCAAACATTTATGTATTTGATTTCAACCGTAAATTCAAAAACCTTAACATATATATATGGGCCTTTTAATTACTACTTAAAAATAATATATCTAATTTAAAAATAATATAGGCCCCTTACTAAATAATACTCCATCTGTTTTTTATTATTAGATGTTTTAAATTTTAAATTTGTTTTTTAAAGATAGATGTTCTAGGTTTTCAAAGTACATTTAATTACTGATTATAAATGTTAAAGCACATTTATTGAGATAAATTGAAATTACTAGAATACTACTCCCTCTGTTTTTTATTATAAGATGTTTTGAGATTATTACACATATTAAAAAAACACAATAATTGTTACTCATAAATGCATTGTTTTCTTAAAAGAACAATTTTCTATGATTTTAAACCAATAATATTTTAGTAAATTTAAAAATTCTCAATTAATGCGTCTTAAAATATGTAATTTGCAATTAAAATTGCATTGAAATATGAGAAAATTGTCTATTTAAAAACAAAAAAATTTCACTAAAACATCCTATAAATAAAAACAGAGGGAGTATTAGCTTAGATTCATAGGAAATTGTTTAATTTTTAAATAATGCATTTATAAGTAATATTTATTATGTTTTTTTAATATGTGTGAAAAATTCAAAACATCGAAAAAAAGAAACAGAGGGAGTAGTACTTTAGTACACGAAACGGGCCCTAGAGCAGTTGCACTCCTTGTCCCCTATATGAACTGGTACAACATGCCAATGAGTTGGTTTAAATCGAGCTTCACTCTTTTTTGTCACAATAATTTTGAACAACGGACCGCTTCAATAACTCAAAGTTCATAAATACACTCGAATAGCAAATGGCTAAATTTGATCTCTAGTCAAATAACAAGATAGCATAGCATATGCAATACAACCAATAGACCAGTGATCGAGCTTAACTCATACATCTAAAAATATATCTAACAAAAGTTAAAAAAAGAAATAAAAATGTAGTAATAGAAGTGATTACGATGTTAAGGGGTGGGCGTTCGGATTTCGGGTCGGGTTTGGTTCGGATAATTCGGATTTCGGATAATTCGGTTAGGGGCATATAGAAACCGTTCAGGTTATTTAAAAATTCGGTTCGGATTCGGTTCGGATCCATTCGAGTTCATATCGGTTTTCTTTTTTATTAGGATCCGAAATGGAACCGAAACTCCAAAGTATTCGTAAAAAATCCAAATTATCCGAACAACTTAGCTAAAATCCAAGTTAATCGAATCAAAAATCTAAAATATTGGACAAAAACTCATAAATATCCTTGTTACCATACTAAAAACGTATTTTTTTACCTTAAATCCTAACTATCCAATCAAAATTACATATATAGTCATATATATACAAATTTTTCGGTTATACTTTCGGGTTTCGGTTCGGTTCGGTTCGGGTTCGGATTCGATTTTTCGGATTGAGATATATAGAAACCGTTCGGGTTATTTGAAAAAACTTTTTGGTTTCGGTTTCGGTTTCTTCGATTCGGTTTCGGTTCGAATTTCGGATTTCGGTTTATATGCCCAGCCCTAATGTTAATAACCTATTTTACATAAAGAATCGTTAAGGCAATAATTGTGTAAGTCCACACATACGGTGTAACGAACTACCACTTTCCAAAGTATGTGAGCAATGAGATTTAACAACCACGAAAAGTTTGGTCCCATATGTTTCTTCTTTGAGGGACCCATACGTTTAGGCACCATTCGATGTTCTTAAAATAAAAAGCCTAATCGCATGCACGTTCTCCAGCACTAAAAAGTAAAAGCTACCTACTTTACTCCATAATTGACCTCCTAATTTTTTTTTCTTTAATTTCATTTTCTGTCTTAAAAAAAACTTTAGTTCTAGTAGAAATCTTATTATACCTCTAAAAGTAAATGATCATTAATATTCTTTATTAAAGTTGATTTAGATCTAGTTTTAGCATAACTTACATTAAATTTTACATATTTAATTTAAAATAATTGAAAAAATTAAGTAATATTTAATTATACTTAAATAGTGATGGTCTAATTAATTTTTTTTTGTTAGTTTAAGCCAAAGATCGAATAATTTCAAATGTTGGAATGTTTGGAATTACTAATTATTTTTTTCACAATTAAAAATGATAAGTCTCAACTCTTTCTAGTTTAATATAAAAAAAACAAATTGAAAATTAAGTTATTCGATACTATTATTCTTCCTAAAAAAGTAACAAAGTGAGAAGTTTTTTTTTTTTTTTTTTTAAAAAAAAAANCAAAGTGAGAAGTTATTCGATTTCATCTTAAAAAGTAATAAATCTAGATATTAGACATCTTGATATAAAAAAAACAACTGGTAAAGAAAAAGCCAAAAGAAAAAAAAAACTTTATTTTGTGACATTTGTTTTGCACATTGAAGCCGACAGTGTTATCAATCTCTACAATTAATTTCTCTAGTTTCTATACTCAAAGAAGATTTAAAAAAAAAAGCCTATAGAAAATTAAATAAACAAATACTATAGCCCCATACAGAATAATATATTTACCAAGAGTAGCTGTATTAATTTATGACCACCCATACCCAAAATTATGATACAATAAAAGAAAGAAATACAAAAAAAAAAACATATATTCTAAAAGACCAATACATAAACTATTCACTTTCATTGTCGTGTCCTAATAAGCCGATCACCAATCGTTCTCATCTCAAACGTCCTCACGGCAAGGCCAATGTCGCGGATCGTAGTGTCGAGTACATAAGGATTGTTGTCGAAAACGACTCGAGAGTCATTAAAGAGGTGTCGACACGGCTCACGACGTTGAGAGATTGAGCCGTGGTAATGAAAGTATCGCATTTTGCTTTCGGCCTTATGGTATGTTTTGCCTTTTAGATTCTGCGACATGTGAACGCCTGTCGCGAATACATTAACCGGTTGGATCGCATATTTTCGGTCCCGTCTTGCGACCTTTTTGACATCTCTATATGCTAGTTTCTCAATTCCCCATTTTCTGAAACACAAAAGAAGATAACATTTAGAGATCTATTCGGTTTCTAGTCCCAACAATATAGATAACAACCATTAGATTCAACATGTTCATGAGATTTTAAAGATCGCAATATAAAATAAAAACATGGACCAATTTTAAAATAAAATTTTGAAAATATAAATTGGACCGCTTGCTATGTTTAGCTTCAAAACCGACCCTGATTAGATTACTTACTCGTCCAAAAATATTACGATTAACTAACATAAATTTGTAGTCTAATGGTTTGCATTTATTATGTCTTTATATTAATTACTACATGGATTCAAAACTTACATAATGGACAGGATAATTTTGTTAACAAAAAAGTCCATTGAATTGGAAAAATTAAAACATCAATGATATTTTGGTTAACTAGAAAATAAGACATACCTAAACCCTAATTAAATTTGATACATCTTTTAATTTATTTTTGTTTGTTGTTAATTTGAGGAAATAAAAGCTAGAATCATTGAAACATTAGTCACTTGCATCATGTGATGTGAAAAAGGAACAAAGATTGGGACCAACATAGAAGACTAATGCGTATATATGTTGAAAAATATCATATGCTTACTTTTTTAATATATGAATTCATAAAAAGCCAATCAAAAACTTGTGATTTCATTTTACGTTACTCACTTAACACATGGGTTTTTGATTAGAATTCAATCAAAATCAATAAAATTCACAAGAAAAAACAAAACCAAATTAATTATAAAAAATTCTCAAAAATATCACAAATATATATTTCAAAAATATCAAAACTGCCAAAAGTTCTAAAAATACCATATTTTCTTCAAAAATACCACAAAAATATTTTTGTTCCAAAAATAACACACAATTAAAATAGCTTTCAATTTTATAATTTAAATTATAAAACTCAAAATCAAATTCCACCTTTTTTGAACTTAAATTCTTAACTTCTATTCAGTGAACCTATACCCAAAATTTTAAATTGTAATTTTTTAAATAGTATTTTCAGAAGAATATATGATATTTTAAAAACTTTAGGGTGTATTTTTGAAATTTGAAAATAAACCAAAGAGATTATAATTTAATTATATTTTTACCTGTAAGTTCTCGCCGGACCATCACCGGAGTAACAAATCTGACTACTCATAGGCATCTGTTCAATAGTAAACTGAGAATATTCCTCCAAAGATTCCATAACCGACGAAATCGTATTCTTCGGTGGTACATAAATGAATTCATCAACATCGAAGAAGAAGATCCATTTCGCCATGAATCTATACCTATGTAAACAATCATTCACAATCATAAATTGATTATGATAATATCCATCGAATCGTTCTTGTTCCTTAATATCGTGCACCGTAACTCGACCTAGCTCAATCCATGGCCGTAAAACCTCAAATACTTCGTCGTGAATCCCTCCGGCGTCGTGTAGTACGAAATGAGATCGTTCTCCGAAGAATCGAGCGTGGTAAGCGATCCATTCTCTTACTCGTTGTGGACTTAAGTTTCCGTATAGAGACGAGCCACAATAGAGGTAATCGTATTTCTTTTTCCGGTGAGATGTGAAATTGTAGAGCTCGAAATCGACGGAGTTTGGGGATTCTGTTAGGATTGGGATTGAATCGGTGAGATTCCGATCTTTATCTCCGGTGGTTGCGTGGAGGATTAGATTTCCACCGGAGTTTTCTTGATTCACTATCGAAGAGAATGTACAGTTAACGACGACGGTTGTATAGATCCGGCCATATCCCCAATCGGTTAAGATTTTAAACCCGGCCGTTGAAATCGGATCTTGAGTCGGGTCAAATGGGACCCACTCACATCTATACGAAGGATGACCGTACACGTGTAAAGGTTTTGATGATAAACCGATAACGGCGAAAGAGTTAACACCGCCTCTATAACCACTCATTGAAACAAAGTTATAAGCTGCAGAGCCGTAACCAGTAAACGTCCGTTTAATAACGCCGTTATCTAAAACTCGATCTACCGTCTTGTTTTCCGGTAAGTCTTTAACGGCGACGGTGGTGTTAACGGGAACGACGGAGGAGAAACCAGAGATGCAAAATCGAAAATCTGAAGAAGAGAGAGAGAATGAAGAAGGTATAAAAGGTAAAAGAGTAGCTAAAGTACATAAAACAAGTAAAGCCATTAGAATAAGCTTGAAATCGCCGGAAAAGTTCCATATGACGCCGACGAGAAGTTTCTTCTCTTTAGGAATTTGATCTTTTTCTTTGACCATGGCTGCTTCAGTAGTGGATCTTTCGAGCTAGAGAAGATGATGAAGAAGAAGAAGAAGAATAGATTCTCTTATTACAAAGTGTGTCTCTTTGTCTCTCTCTATCAAAGAGTCGAGTCGTTTTCTAAGTATACTGTGTATCTTTAGTGTGCAAACACCTGTTCTTGTTTGTCTTGCCGACGTGGATATTTATAATTTTAATATGTAATTTTTACAAATTTTATGAATGTGCTTGTTATATTAATCTTCAAAATCATAAAACTTCAGTTGAATAGTCTAAAACACTATAAATAGAAAAAAAGTATATTTATTATACAGTGATCAAGTTTAATTTCTAATTTAATAATAAGACAACACTTGTTCCAAAATTATTAGGTTAGTAACATAAACTATGTTTCTAATAGATTGGATAGTAGATCTTGAGGCTACACATAATAAGAGTTTGTTTACAAAATATAGATTTTTAGTGCAAATGAACAAATGACCAAATGGTAGTTATTTCTGCATCTATTGTATCTACCAGGGTTTGAATCCTGCCACTTTTAGTCGGGAGAGAACTACTTAGACACTAGGTTATGACGAAAAAATAATAATATAAACCTTTAGTTAATACCTTTGTGACTTCACTGTAGGCATTAGTTACATTCAATTAACTAATGATACAACATGTTTTGTATATATATGAGTTTAAATTCAATTTGATTAGTGTGAATGTTTTAACCGAGTCTTTGAATGCACAAGTTAGTTTTACATCCATTGATTGTTTTGTTCGGGAGCTTACAAAAGCGTTGATGAAGGTCACGATAGTCAGATTAGAAATTTATATGTCTCACAATTAAAAAAAACTACTTGTTATGTTTCTTTGTAAGGTACTTTTCCTATTTGCGTAACTGTAGTTGTTGGTTGTAGTAGTTGGCATAAAAGATTAGGTCATCCTTTTTTATAAAAAAAAAAAAAAAAGACAGTTTATCTAAGATTGTTAAAGATGAAAGTTTTAAAGGATATTAAAGATACTACTTTACCTTGTCATATTTGCCATTTATCAAAACAGAAGCATTTGAGTTTCAAGTCTAGATAGAACATATGTGCATCAATTTTTTTATTTAATTCACATAAATACCTGGGGACCTTTCTCTGCGGAACCTATTGATGGTTTTAAGTATTTTTTACTATAGTTGATGATCATATTAGAACAACCTGGGTATACTTAATGAAAAATAAATCAAATGCTTTACATGTGTTTCCTGCTTTTATTCAGATGATTGAGATTCAATATAATGCTAAGGTTAAATCTGTTTGATCTGATAATGCTCATGAACTGAAATTCCTTGATTTGTTTGCTGCTAAAGGCATTGTTGCATATCGTTCTTATCCTGAAACTCCAGAACATTATAGAGAAAATATATCAACATGTACTGAATATAGCCAGAGCTTTATTGTTTCAGTCTAATGTCCCATTAGAGTATTTTTTTTGGGGGGGGGGGGGTTGTGTATTGACATCATTGTTTCTTATTAACAGATTACCATCTCTGATTTTAAAGAAAAGAGTCCTTATGAAGTCCTTACTGAGAAATTTCCTGATTATCAATCTTAAGTCTTATGGATGCTTATTGCATAGTTCTACTTCTTATCAACATATAACTAAATTTGATCCAAGAGTTAAGGCTTGTGTATTTTTAGGCTATCTTATGGGTTATAAGGGTTACACGTTGTTAGTTTTAGAGACACAAGTTGGTTCTGTTTCTAGATATATTATATTTCATGAGGAAATCTTTCCCTTTGAATCATCATCCATTACTGGTGATACAAAGACTTTCTTTCCTCTATCAAACACACCTGCTTCCCATGATGGACATATGCACAAAGTGCAACCATCTTCTGATATACATCTTCCTTCTAATGTGATATCTTCCGAGGCTTTGGTTCACTCTGGATCAAGGTCTCAGAAACAAAAGAAAACTCCCAAACACTTGCAGGATTTTCTTTGTTATAACTTTACTAGTAATATATATCCCATCTCTGACTATATATAATATTCTAGACTATATGTGCCTTTCAAAGTTTTCATTAATATTATCACCAACCATATTATACCACAAAAATATTCAGAAGCTAAGACTAGTCAGAAATGGTGTGATGCAATGCAAGATAAACTTGGTGCTATGATATGCACTAATATTTGGACTATTTGTACTTTGCTTGATGACAAGAAACCAATTGGATGTAAGTGAGTGTTTACTATTAAACATCATGCTGATGGCTCCATTGAAAGATATAAGGCTAGGTTGGTAGCTAAGGGGTATACTCATCAAGAGGGTTTGGATTATGAAAATACTTTATCTCCTGTTGTGAAGTTAACCACAAGTTAGAATGCTATTATTATTAGCTGCTAAGAATAATTGGATTGTTACTCAATTAGATATCTCTAATGTTTTCCTTAATGGAGACTTGGATGAGGAGATATACACGAAAGTTCCTCCAAGATATGCGAAATTACAGAAGTTACAGTTACCAACTGGTGTAGACTGTCATTTGAACAAATCTTTCTATGGTTTGAAGCAGGCTTCCAGACAGTGGTTCCTCAAGTTGTCTTATGTTCTTCTTAGTCTTGGTTTTTAGCGTTCTACTGATGATCACACTTTGTTCATTTGTTTTCAGGACATAGTAATGCTTGGTGTATTTGTCTATGTGGATGACATTCTCATTATAAGCAATCATGATCCTTTTTTAGTTGTTTTCAAGAATCGGCTTCAATCTCATTTCAAGTTAAGGGATTTAGGTCCTGCTAAGTACTTTTTGGGCTTGGAGATTGCACGATCAGCTGCAGGGATCTCTATTTTTCAAAGTAATATGCTTTGGAGTTGTTGATGGCTAGTGGTTTTTTGGGTTCTAAACCTTCTAGTATTCCTTTCGATCCTAGTACTAAATTGTCTATGGATATTGGTGTTCCTCTTGAAGATCATATAGGTTATAGGAACATGATGGGAAAGCTTATGTACTTACAAATTATCAGACCTGATCTCTCATATGCAGTTAACACTCTTTGCCATTTTTCTAATGCTCTTTGTGATACACATCTTGTTGCGGCTCATAAGGTTTTGAAGTAAATCAAAGGTACAGTTGGCCAGGGACTTTTTTACTATGTTGATGTTGGTTTTGATCTCAAAGGTTTTTCCGATTCAGATTGGGCTTCTTGTGTGGACACTAGGTGTTATGTCACTGGTTTTTGTATGTTTGTTGGTGATGCTTTGGTTTCTTGGAAATCTAAGAAACATGGGACAGTTTCTTGTAGTGCTACCGAGGTTGAATTTCGTGCAATGGTTTTGGCTTCTAAGAAATTGGTGTGGTTATCAAAGTTGCTTAATGATTTTCATATCATTCGGCCTGGTCATGCTCTATTGTATTGTGACAATGTTGCAGTTTTGCATATCGCAAACAACTCTGTTTATCATGAGCGTACGAAGCATATGGAGTTGGATCGTTATCAGACTCAGGAGTATATTGATTATGGATTCCTAAAGACCATGTTTGTTAAGTCTACACATTAATTGGCTGATGCATTGACAAAAACTTTTTAACTTTTTCCTTTTAGGGACTTGATAAGCAAGATGGGAGTTGTCAATATTTTTGACCTCTATCTTGAAGGTGGCTATTAGAAATCAGAACTGATTATTTTCGATTTACCACAATACCAATTTATTTATAATGTAAAACTTTGGTTTTGTTAAATTGAGTTGTGAGTTTGTTATATAAATGTTGTAACCGATTTTAGAGTTTACATTATTTTAACTCTAACAAATTATTCCGATTCGAAAAGTACAAAAGTAGTAACTAGTTAAAATTTTACTTTTGTTTTTGTAGGTTACGTTTCCTAATTTTTTGGCTCGGTTAAATAGAAATTGTGTAGGATTTTTAAAAAGTTATTTGGTTCAATGTTATTTGACCATTAAAAAGGAAAAAAAAAAAAAAAGAATAGTCTCGCCCACATAAAATTATTAGTTCGTGTTTCTGTATTATTTTGACTTCAAGACGTCACAAAGGAATCCTACAGTGAAGGAAAAGTCGGTCCAAAAAGAAGAATGTGTTTGTAATTTTGCTTCTTCTATAGTTCTACAAATAAGACCCAACTATTTAAGCTTAATTATTGGAGACCCAAATACCAACTTTTACCAACTATTGATTCGAGCATTTTTTTATTTTATCATAATTATAGAATCACAATTATAATTGTTCATGGAAAAATTAATAATGCAAACTGAAGAAAGCTAATACGCTTTTTTTTGTTTTTCGGCTCATAAAACAAGTTTCCTTCCAACTTGCATGTGTTAATCATACCCCATGCATTCATCATAAGCCTAGATCAAACAACTATTTTAGATGTCAAATAATCTAGTATGAAAATAGAATTGATTAATCGAATATCCACTCATATTTTTGCGGTTTTGGTCATTTTTCTATCAAAGTTTGGTTTTACGTATTTACAAAACTCCGCTTACACTACAAAAAAAATTTAAGAATCCGATCACCATTTTGGTCGGAAAATGATCGGAATTATGAATTTCCGACTATTTTCCGACCAAAATGGTTTAGTCGAAACTTAAAGGTCATAAAATATTCTGGTCGAAAATTAGTCGAAAAATATAGTCGAAAATTGGTCGGAAAAAAAGGTAGTCGGAAATTGGTCAAAAAAAATTTTCGACCAATTTCCGACCATAATTCTTTTTCGGTCGAAAATTTATAGAAAAAATTTTTCGACCAATTTCCCAATTATATTTTTATTTGGTCGGAAATTAGTTGGAAATATTTTCCGACTAGTTTCCGAATAATTTTTTACAAAAATTTAAAATAATTTTTATAAATAACAATATTTTAAAAATTAAAATTCTGTAAAATCTTTATAAAATATAAAACCGATAATACTAATTTCATTTCTGTTAAATTTATGTTGTCGTTTGTAAAATAAAATTTTAATAGAGTAAAATATTTTTTATTAATAAAGTATTTTGTTTGACAAAAAAATAATAGTGGTTTTGGATCTAGTAGAAAAAAGTGAAGATGTGAACTAGGCTGAATAAGAAGCCCAATAGATAAAAAAAGCCTAACATGGGCCCAATGCCTAGAAGCTAAGTCCGAGTAATCTCACTTACCGGTAAATCGGAGACTTGACGCTAAAGAAGCAAAAATCAACCATTTTCAGAAAATCGAAGAAGAAGAAACGATGCCTCTGAGTGCAACAATGGTTGGAGCTTTGCTGGGTCTCGGTACTCAGATGTACTCTAACGCCCTCCGAAAACTCCCTTATATGCGTCGTAAGTTCACGAATCGAAATTCAACAACCCCTAATTGCCTTTTTTATCCGTTTTTGTTGTGTCGATGAGCGATTCCGATTGGATTGGAGATTTCTGATTTTCGTGAAATTGGATGTTGAATCTGTTAGATCCATGGGAGCATGTGTTGGGTATGGGAATTGGTGCTGTGTTCACTAATCAGCTTGTGAAATGGGATGTAAAGCTTAAGGAAGATCTCGATGTGATGCTTAATAAAGCTAGAGCTGCGAATGAGCGCCGTTACTTTGGTATATCTTTGAATTCTTCTATTGTTTTGATTTTTTAGTCTTTGTGATTGCTGATTTACTTGTTTGTTCTACATGTTGTTTCGTATTTGGCTTCATAATATTCTTTAGCTAGCTCAAATTTTGATCTTTTGGCAGTTTGTACAAGCTAGCTCGTTACAAGTCGGTGTTGTCATGTATAATGTTATCAATCATACAATTTGAGCAACAATATGATATCGTTAACAAGATTTCAATAAGAACAGATACGTTCGATTGTAATCTTTAGTGCTAGACTGAGATAGGCTGCAACCTGCAATTAATAATATTGTGTTAGAGGGTAAACATGAACTAGAATGTGAATTTGAAGAGAACCGCTGAAGCAAAGGTGTCTAGCTTTTACAAACTATTGTTAACAAAACTTTGGACATATGTTAAGTTCAAGGACTTTCTTCTTTGGTTTCAAGTTGAAATATCTATATGCTGATAACAATGAGCAGCAAATGCCTATTTGCGAGGGTCTACTAGATTTTGGTCTATTATACTTCTTGTCTTGTTCGATTGAGTAACTTTGCATACTTAGGTATCAACCTTTTACTTATATAACTTCTAATATTTCTTTTGTGTTTGTAATGCAGATGAAGATCGTGATTAGTTATTGGGTGACCTTCGAAGTTCGAAGTCTTGAAGTCATCTCAAGTGCTTGTTTTGTTTGATCTTCCCTTTAAAAGCTTATCTTCTCCTTTTTCTTAGATTTATTTCTCTTTTGCTTCGGCATTGGAGTTCTTTACATTCAGTGTTTTTGGTAATGAACCTAAAGATCTCTTTTTCTGGAATCTGAATCACTTGTGAATCTGTTTGTACCTGGTTAATAATTGCGAATGATAAAACCTTGCAACCCTTTTTTGTCTTCGATTGCGAATATGTGGCTCAAGTTTCAATATATGTGCAGGGAAGACTAAGAGGTGTTGTTATGTAACAGATGGTTCAACTTCAAAACAATCTTTGCATTGATACCAAGACTCTACAAAGCAAATACATAATTTGAGAAGCAAATAAGAAATCAAATTTTGCAGATTCATGTCCAATTGCAGGTTTACAGCTTCTTGGAACCGGTCATTCTGTTGTTGAAGATATGAAGAAGGCTATCACATGCTTGTCTAGAAGTTGGTCTCTCTTGAGGAGAAGTTTTTGTGCACTGAAGCGCAATCTCAAGCACCTGACAAGCAGCATCTTCTTCAAATGGCATAAGCGGCTTAAGCTCTGAATCTATCAGCTTCTCTCTGGCAGAACCGTCTATCTCAAGATTTGTTTCAACCCATCTCACCATGTCCATCTCTGCACCAAACACTGACTCGGTAGGCATTTTTCCAGTCACAATCTCCATCAACACTATCCCCATACTGTAAACATCGCTCTTCTCAGTCGCTTTCAACGAGTAAGCATACTCTACAAACAGGATTTCAAATCTTTAGATTTTAAACAGTGAGGTATGCAATGAAGCTAAGAAACTTGAGAAGAAAAGTACCTGGAGCTATGTAGCCGTAAGAGCCTGCAAACCAGGTATTTGATTCTGTGTTAGTATCATAGTTCTCAGTTAAGAACTTGGCTAAACCGAAATCTCCTAAATGTGCTTCCATCTTTGAATCAAGGAGTACATTACTGGATTTGATATCACGATGAACAATTGGAGGAACACAGTCATGATGAAGGTACTCTACTCCTTGAGCCAATCCTACTGCTATTCTCAGTCTTGCTTCCCAATCTAAAAGCTTCTTCTTTTTCTCGATCACCGGTTTCTCCTCATGAAGCCAATCCCAGACACTTCCATTCCCCATATACTCATATATCAACAGATTCAATCCTTCTGACTTGCTGCTGCAGTAACCCATCAGCTTAACAAGATGTCTATGTCTGATTCTTCCAAGTGTCTTAACTTCTCTGCTAAAGCTCTTGTTCGACATGAGATCATCTTTCCAAAGAATCTTTTTCACAGCAACAGTCTCACCATTATCAAGCTCTGCCTTGTAAACCTTCCCAGAGCCTCCTGATCCAATCATGAACTCCTCGCTTAGATTCTTCGTAGCTTCCATAATGTCTTCCCATCTTATATCTGACTTTGAAGCTCCATTTCGAAAGAGTGGCTTATGTTGAGCTTGTGAAGAAGAGCTTGATGATGAGTACGGTGTGTTTCCATCTCGAACTTTCCTGAAGAAATCATGCCTTTGTTTCAAAAAGAGAGCGATTACAAGTATCATCAAAGCAATAGCTGCTAATGCTGAGATAGCTGATATTATCACAACAGATTTTGCACTAAGACCTTGTTGCTTATTGTTTCTTCCAGCTTTATTACAGTGACTTAAAGGGCTTCCACAAAGATCTGTGTTACCTATAAAGGAATCAGCTGGCCATCTTGAGAACTGTTTCTTTAGCTTTCCTTGGAAGTTATTATAAGAGAGGTTAAGATAGCCTAAACTTTTCATATCTCCTACTGAACCAGGAACTTCCCCGGTAAGCTGATTGTGAGACAGATCAAGTGTTTCTAGCTTCAGTAATGTCCCAATTGTTGAAGGTATATCACCGGTAAAGTTATTGTAGCTGAGGTCTAAAGCACTTTGAAGATCTTGAAGCTGTCCAATCTCAATAGGTATTTCTCCTGTTAAGCTGTTTCTCGATAACCGAAGCTCATACAACTTACTAAGCTTGCCTATAGCTTGAGGAAGTGATCCAGAAAACAAGTTCTTATCGAGGTTAAGTACAGTAAGAGCTTCCAATTTACCAATTTCTTGAGGAACCGTCCCGTTAAGGAAGTTCCCATCAAGAGATAACACTAGTAGCTTTGTGCAGTTAAACAGCTCAGTAGGTAAAAACCCAGCAAACTGATTAGAAGAAAGCTTGAGCTCTCCTAATTGTGATAACTTACCAAGCCATGGAGGTATAGTCCCTGAGAGAAAGTTGTTATTGAGATCAATGTGTGTCAGTTTCTTACACAAGACAAGCTGTAAAGGAATGTTTCCTGTAAGAGAATTGCTTGAGATATCCAACAACGATAACTCGCGGATTTTCCCTAATGTCCAAGGGATTCTTCCTGTGAATTGATTCTTGCCTAACCTTAAACGATCAAGATTTGGAGAGTTTCCTAACTGCAGAGGTATTTCATCTTCAAACTCGTTGCTTGTGACATCGAATGAGAGAAACAAGCTCGAGCCAGATAATGGAAGGATTGTACCATTGAGCTTGTTGTGAGAAAGATTGATTCTTGTAAGGTTCTTGAGATTGATAAGTGAATCAGGTATGTTTCCTTGGAATGAATTGTTGTAAAGCATGAACTGTTCTAATCCTTTTAAGAACCCGAAAGACGAAGGAATCGAACCCGAGAACCGATTATCGGCCAAATCCAAGATCTTTAATTGATGACAGTTACCTAAACTCGCGGGAAGATCACCCACGAGTTCGTTCTGTCTCAAGTGAAGTAGCTTAAGTTCCTTTAATCTTCCAATTGATTGAGGAATCTCTCCTTCAAAATGATTCCCAAACAAATCAATCATCTTCAACTTTGTGCAGTTTCCAATCTCTTCAGGTATTTCACCAGAGAATCTATTCTCATAAAGATACAAAACTTCTAACTCTCCAAGCGCGGCGATGTCGTTAGGTAACTTGCCTTCTAAGTTATTATGATACAATACAAGCCATTGAAGGTTGATTAGGTTTGATATTGAAGAAGATAACTTGCCTTCTAAGGTATTATTGTGAAGATAAAGATCAGTGAGTTGAACTAGGTTGAATAACTCTTCAGGGATTGATCCGGAAATCGAATTATTCGATAAATCGAGCTGTTTAAGAGATTGGCATTTGCTAATCTCTTTAGGAATTTCACCTTTAAGCTGAGTTCCAGAGAGAATCAACTGTTCCAAGTTTGTGTTGTTAGAACATATGGTATTAGGTAATGAACCAGAGAGATGATTATTAGCTAAAACCATATCAAGAAGCTGATTCATGTTCCAAAGCTCTTCAGGTATTTCTCCGGTGAGATTATTCTCCGATAGATCAAGAGTTTGAAGATTTCTCAGATCAGAGAGAGTCTTGGGGATAAGTCCTTGAAGGTGATTACCCATTAAGTTAAGGTAATTAAGTTGGCTGAGTTCACCGAGTTGACTCGGTATCTCTCCGGAGAGACTATTGTTCGCCAAATTGAGTATCTCCAGGTTTTGAAGCCGGCTTAGCTCTACCGGAATTGAGCCGTTGAGCTGATTCATTGCTGCTGTGAAGACAATGAGATCGGAGCAGTTTCCTAACTCCTCCGGAATCGGTCCTTCGAGATAATTGTCTTGAATGATCAATGAACGAATTCTGACGAGTCTACCGAGTTGACTCGGTATTGAACCAGTGAGTCTACATGAAGCTAAAGCAAGCATCTCGAGATTAACGAGATTTCCGAAAGACTCCGGGATTGTTCCGTTGAGTTCATTATCTCCGATTCTGAGTGAGCGGAGGTTAACAAGTGAACCGAGTTGACTCGGAATCGCGCCAGCGAGTTGGTTAGAGAAGAGAGAAAGAGATTCCAAAGAAGAAAGGTTAGAGAGAGCAGTTGGGATGGGACCCACAAGATTATTGGAAGATAGATCAAGGTGGATTAGGTTATCAAACCGGCCAAACCAAGGAGAAATCGAACCGGTTAATCCTAAACCGGATAGATTTAACGCAATTACACGAAATAAACCGGTATCGTCGCAAGTAACACCAATCCAAGAACAATAACTGATGTTATTATCAGAACTCCATTGTCGAAGAACATCATCTTCTTCAATATTCGTAATTAAAGATTTCTTAACCTCAAGAAGATATTGAAGATCGTTGTTGATTCCGATTTGACATAAACTAAACCGGAATGAAGAACAGAGGATAAACAAAACAACAAGAAGAAGAGACTGCATGTTTCTCTCACTCTCTCTCTCTAGAACTTGAAAGTTGAAAGCAATGGAGTTTCACAAGTGAATAACAGTTTTTAAAGCATTGAATTGAATCTTGTTGCAGAGAGTAAAGAAGGAGAAAGATGATTGGTTATAAGAACGGTGCATAGGGACTCTCCTTCTCTCTCTTTGTGTATAAATGTGATGTCTTTAAGTTTCTCTCTCTCTATCTTTTCACTGTTTTATTGAGAGATTATATATAGAGAGAGTAAATGAAGAGATGGAGCAGAGGTCAAAGTGGGTCAGAGGAGAGATGTGGGAAAATGGAATGGGAAGGCTTAAGCTTTTAACAATGGCGGCAAAAGTCAACGGTCTTACATACATACATATATTGGTACGTGTAGAGATATGTTATACTATAGTATAGTAATGGTACGATTTAAATTTGTGCCTAAACAACAGTCCACATTGGTCTGTTAATAAAAACATTGGTCTTCTTACTAAACAACAGTCCACATATTACATAAAATAATGAAAGATTATGGATCGTACACTTTATATTCATATCAAACTTGATAATTTTAATAAACTTTTATATATATATATATATATATATATATTATTTCCTCCGTTTCATATTAGTTGTCGTTCTGAAGAGAAAATTTTATTTCAAAATATTTGTCGTTTTAGGTTTTCAGTGCAGAAATTAAATGAATTTGACTTTTTTAACCAATAGAATAATTGCAGGAGTTTTGATTTATAATATTTAATGGTGTTTTTATAGAAAATAGAGATTTCTTTATTTGTGTGCAAAACTCCAAAACAACAAGTAATTTGAAACAGAGAGAATATTATGTTATTTGTCGATCTATTAATACAAAAAGAAGTGTTGCGTATTAAACCATATGTATTTCATTAACACTCTAAGAACACCTAAAGATTAATCACAAACTAAGGATAATTAAGAATGAAATTAGTTATAACAAAAAAATAATTAATACGAATCCGATTAATCACAAGTATATGCAAATTCGTAAAGCTCATGCATATTAATATATTATGTTATATATTTTCATAATTTTTTTTTTTGATAAAGATATATTTTCGTAATCTACTAGCTCAAAAATAATATATCTCAAATTTCGAACATAAATTAAGTATGAATCTATGCGAGTTTACGCTATGAGATCTAAGTTATATTTTTTCATTAAAGAAGTTATTTTATGTTTATATATACTTTTTATTGTTTCAAAAATATTGTTGTTTTAACTATTATCTTTTGTTATAAAAGAAATGTCGTTTTCAATGCAAAAATTGATGAATGTGATTTTTCTAATCAATATTATAGTTGCAATATTTTTTTTTTTCTATTTATCGAAAATATAAATTTCTTAATATATGTCAAAAATTTTAAATGACAATGAGAGAGAATAGTAATTAGTGAATGTATATATCTACGATGATTCCTTTACTTCATCGAGAGTTGCAGGATATATAAGTTAACGTTTTTTAAGTCTTTTTGTTTCACAAATTTTCTACTCAAAATAATATTATTTGAAGATATGATTAGTAATATGACTATATAGTTTCTCTCGACTCTACACGGCTCCTTGTTACTTCTAATCTATTCTCTTCAAACTCAATTATTGGTTGATCATATAACCCAATTTCATTAGAATTTATAAAGCTTGTTTATTTCCAAGAAGTTCACTTGTTTAAGTAAGAGAAATCTAAAAAAATGCCACTATTTTGAATTATAATTATAAAAATATCTCAAATATTCAATAATTCCAAAAAATATTACAAACAAACATGTATTTTGTTCTAACAATATTACACAAACAAAATGGGTTCATGTTTTAAATTTAAATTATAAACCTAATTAAAACTAAATCATAATCTCTAATTAATCATCTCAAGCCCACATGAAGTTATAAACTCTTAAAAATTCAATTTTCTATGTTTGTGAAATTCATGGAAGAAAAATTAATGATATTTTTGGACTAATTATAAATCATAAATTAATTTTGATGATATTAAATAGAATTCTTTGTTAGTTGATAATTTTAGAATAAAGGAATAATGAACTTTAAAAAATGGTGAAGAAGTCGAGCAACATTTAGTTAAGTGGTTACTGACGTTGTTTCTTGACACTATGGTCGTGGAATCGAGTTTCTAAGTGAGCATTCTAACTCTAACCTATTAACATTAGTGACAAAAAAAAAATGGTGAAGAAAAAAATGGTGATGCATGGCTTTGACCTTGGCTTAAAGAAAAAATAGTGAGTGGTTGAGACAATGACTTAGTTGAATGATAAATTTTGTTTTTTTTTTGTTTAGGTTATGTTATGTGAGTTAGCTTCTCGTCACTTAATATAAAGAGAGCAGTTGTATTTCCTCTTTTATATTATTTCTCATTATCAATAAATATATTATCTCATCATATATCATATGTCCTATATTTTATTACCAAGTCAAATACAATTTTTTGTTATCAATCTTTTTCATTATTACCTTAAATTGCAACATATCATAATGTGCTTGTTATTTGATTTGGTGATATTTTCCAAAATTATTTCCATCCATATAAAGAGCTAACTACTCTTGAATTTTGAATAATTATTTACATCCGTACTATTTTATCATTATTAAATCGAACTACATGAATTTTAAAACCACATGGAATAATAATGCGGGATTTTACCTAATATATATTTCAGATATTTAAGTTTTTCTTCTGGTAATTTTCTCAAACTATTTCAGGTATTTTAGTTTTTATGGTAATTTTTTTGGGTACTTTTTTGGTATTTCGGGTATGAAATACCCGGAACCGATTTAGTATCGAAAATTTTGGATATTTTTAAAACCATATGGAATAATAATGCGGGATTTACCTATTACTCTCTCCGTTTCGAATTATTTGTCGTTTTATAGTTTTGCACACGAATTAAGAAATCTCTATTTTCTATAAAAATACCATTAAATATTCTAAATCAACTAACAGAAAAAACTCCTGCAATTATTCTATTGGTTAAAAAAGTCAAATTCATTTGATTTCTGCATTGAAAACCTAAAACGACACATATTTTGAAACGAAAATTTTTCTCCAGAACGACAACTAATCTGAAACGGAGGGAGTATCTATTTAAGGTATTTAAGTTTTTCTTCGAGTAATTTTTATTTTTGGATATTTTAGTTTTTCTTCGGGTAATTTTCTTAAACTATTTCAAGTATTTTATTTTAGTTTTTTCGGGTATTTTTTTGAAATTTCGGGTCTGAAATACCTGGAACCGACTTAAAACCAAAAATTTTGGGTTTAGAATACCCGGAACCGACGTAGAATGGAAGATTTCGGGTATTTTCGATTCCTTTAACATATAACCAAACCGATCCAGAACCGACAAAAACTAATCCAAAACCGAACCAAATATTAGAAAATATTGATTGAGTATTAGAATATAAAGTCCGAAGAAGTGGAACCGAATGATTTTTACTCAGAACTGAACCAAGTATTTGAAAATCCAGCCCTAGAAAAGAATGTAGAGGTGAAGTTTAACTACTCGACTAATGCAAGTTCTCTTACGCTACTATATTTAATCTCATTTTTCTCTAATTCTGTTGTTACATAAATAATCGAGGTTAATTGTAGATAAAATGTTGTTGTCAATTAGGGAATCTAGCTTGAATTTACAAACTCCTATCTAATTAATTAGAAACAAAAATGGTATAAAAATAACATCAAGATCTTTACGTCATTTTCAAATATAGTTATTTATATAAATATTGGTTGACTATGATAATTCAAGATCGAATCAAGTTTACGTACAACAACTTGTTCGATAATTGAATGAGAAAACTTATAATTAACAAGTTAATATTCTATTGAACAATATTCTAAATCCAAAAGAATATAGACAAAGGAATTATCTTTGATCCACCAAAAAGATCAAGATTCTTAGTTTTATAATTTATGTTGCTTATACTTATTAGATCTAAATTCAAATTAATATATTAATGAATTTATTTTTCATGGCAAGAATTGTGAAATACATAATGGTTTTACTTCAAGAATAAGATACATAAAACATTGAAGATATAATTATTAAGAGCTATTTAACCGGAGCCTCTAGCTCTGGTGGTAATAGAACCTCGACTGAGGTGTCCACCATCACGAGTTCGAGTCCCGGCCACTGTGCAATTTACATGCGGGACGCAGCGTATCAGGAGCCGACAAATGGAGAGCCTTTTGGCCGCCCACGTGGCTAGTTTAAGCACCTCCGATAGTCTAATACGTGCCGTGTAATTGCGGGCCTGGCACACGTGGACCCCTGCCCTATCGATTGTGCGTTGGAAAACCTGGTTTATCAAATAATAATAATAATAATAATTATTAAAAGCTATTTTAGTCAATATATCATATAAATAAGCCAAAGGTGACAAATAGATTGCTTATTGATCTGTATAACTTATGGTAGGTTTGTGTAGTTTGGACTGTAATTTTTTTTTCTTTAAAAGAATAATACTAGATGAAGTGTAGAAGAAAAAAGCAATATGATTTGATTGATTAGTGTAATTACATGGTTAATTATTGTAAGTAATCTATATTATTGAGATTAATAATCACCCACTTTTACCATTGAGAGATTTTAACAAGCAACCTCAAATGTGCCTAAGAGATTCAATGACCCTAAACCATTTGAGACTAATCATACTTTAGGGATTAATGATAATAAATACATTTAGAAATGAGGAAAAAATGTAATGTCTGATACGTTAGCTAAGTTAGCTCGCTCCTTCCATAGGACTCTGTACTACATTGGTTGTTCTGTTCCGGTCTGGTTCACCATACCACCTCAAGTTTGAGTAATAGAATGGCCGTTTTGAGGAAAAAAAAATACATTTAGAACTGACAAACCATACTTGAACCGATCCAAATCAGACCGAAATAAATATAAATATTCTATTGGATTCTAAATTTTTATATATGAAAAACCATGACTAAATCAAATGATTATATATCTACAATATTAGTTATCTTTAAACTTGAAATAACTCAATGATCAAAATTATAATTAACAACTCAAAAAATTAATTATTTTTATAACAAAATAAATTAAATATCTTAAATAATCAAAATATCTTAAAGTCCGTAATTATATTTGTTAAAATTTTTCCAAAGTTTTATAAAATTGAACTAATATTTTTTTGTTTATTTTCTGATATTTTGGGTAGCTTGGATTATACTATCTTAAATAACTAACCCGAATCCAAATAAAACCAAACCGAACCAAAATTCTAAAACATCTAAATAGATCCGAAATTCTTCTAACTAAATTAAACCGATTATCCGAATGACTGGACCTAAATACATCATTAGACAAAAGGGGATGATTCAACAAATAATTAAGGGTTCTTAATACTTGTCCCACTAAATGGTTTTTTACTTGTAACAACCATTTCAAAACCAGGAATAAAAACCTAATGCATAGTTCCAAAGAGTTTGTTGGCTAATCAAACCCACTAAAATAGCCAAAAAGTGACCCAAGTTATGCTAAAGATTGGTTGCAATATCAATTAACATTTAGTCTAACTGTTCCATATAAATGCATTAGATTACACTAAACCAAAAAAAAAAAAAAAACTGAGTGAGGACCAAGTACAAACCTCAGTGTTCTTGCTGCTGCTATAACTGCACCATCAACAAAAGAATCACCTCTTGATACCTCACCTACAAGTCAAAACATGGTTTTAACTAATAAACAAGTGTAACCATTGTTGCTTATAGTATAGGGGTGTTGGGTTTGTAAAAACCCATGTCCAACTCTATATTGTCCGATTAGTACAATGTTGTCCGTTTTGGGTCTAAGAGGCTAGCCTACATAGATTTACTTTTTGGTTCTCTTTTCAAAAGGCCTCGTACTAATTAGAGTTGGACATCTCTTTATATATTAGATTCTCTTTTTTTTTTAGTTTCCAATTTGGGACTTTGGTTGATATCTTACAAGGGGTGGGCATTTAAATTCGGTTCAGTTTATTCGGTTATTTCGGTTCAATTCGGCGAACTTTTTATTTTGGTTTGGTTTTCGGTTCGGTTTGGAAACAATGTGTTTTTTTTACTAAATTAACCGAACCGAACTTGCTAAAATTAACCAAACAAACCGAAAAACGAAAAACAAAAAAACCCGAAAAACTGAAAAAAGTGAAAAATTAACAAAAATTTAACCGAAATTAAGAATTTAGAACCGAACAAACGGAATGCCAAAAAACCGAAACAAAAATTAACCAAAAATTAATAGTAATTAACAATTTCGGACCGAAAAACCAAATTTCAAAAAAGAAAAACCAAACTGAACAAACCGAATGCCGAACTGAATCAAAGTTTTGCTCAGTTCAATTCAGCGAAAAAATAAGAAAATCGAAAAAACCGAACAAATCGAATGCCCACCCCTAGTTGCTTACTTCACCAATGAAAGAACAAACTTACTATCATATGGTAATATTCTTCAGGAATACCAAAGATATTGAAGACAAATAAAAACGAATTTAGATGGAATACCAAAGATATTGAAGACAAATAAAAACTTACTATCATATGGTAATATCTTTCCATAAGCATGTTGTTTTTGTGGCATAGCATGTAGTCAGGCCTGGCCCAGTAGGGGTGGGCAGAGGTCCAGGGATCCAAAAAAAAGTTATGAAAAAATTTAGAAGAATATGAGTTAAAAAAAAATTTTAAAAAGGACCCAAAATAATTTTATAAATTGCTTTTAGATGAAATTTTTTTCTTTTACCTTAAAGCTTCTAAAATTGGTGGGCCAGACCTACATGTAGCTAATAGTCATCCGCATAAAAAGTAATATATTAAAAATGCAATACATATTGACTTTGTTCTTTTGGCTAGCGATCAAACAACGATCAAATATTGTTTGTTTGATAATCTCTACAATAAATTATAGTGACTACGACAAACGACGATTCAAATTATTTTTTCGCTGGATTTCTCAATCGCGACCAGTTGTTGTGACTGCAAATGAACAGTGACATTTTTTTTGTAAAATAACTAAAATGGTAAAATTAATATACATTCAAAAAAAAAAATAACAAATAAACATTTATCAAAATATTAAAATAAAATATTAAGATAATTAAATTTGATTATACTAAATTGAGTTAAAGAATTTATAAGGAAATATATATACAAAAATTAAATTAATTGGTTATAATTAAATTTGATTGTATATAGTATAGATATATGATTAAAATATCATTTTTATATAATTTTTTTAATTTAGAGTTAATAATATAGAGAGAAGTCGATGCGGTAGTCAAACGAATAATATAGTCGCAGCGACTACAAAACAAATACATTACATCTCGTTAAACGAACATGAACACTTTTGTCAATTTAAAACAAATCTGACTTTTATGAAAGATTTGAGTCCCTTACCTCTTCACTTTTTTTAGCTGCTTCACCAGCATTTGACATAACCTCAAGCATTCGATCTTTAGGATGCCAATGTAAGAAACAATTTGGTTCAAATGAATGGTTTAACATATCTAACATAAACAAGATATTTGTAATAAACAGTTTGGTTCTCTTACCTCCTTCCTTTCTCCATCGAACCTTTCTCACTATTTCTAGATCAGCATCTAGATCGGCGAGACCTGTTTAGAAATCTAGAGCTTCTTTTCCTCTGTTCGAGCCTTCTTCTGTGCGCCAACCACCACCACCACCACCCAGCTCGCTGCGCGACAAGCTTGCCCGTCTACCATTTCACCATTTACCTCTTTTGGATCTTGCTTCTTCTCTATTTTGGGTTCACGGCGGTTCTTCTTTGCAGATTTAGTCGCTTATTCGTGGTGGTTCTGGCCTGCTTCGTCGTTGGGAAGATGCATGGAAGTCGGCGAGGTCTGGAAAGGAGGGATCTCAAGGCATGATTCTGGGCAGTTTAACTGGCGGATAGCGAGACGTCGAGTTTATGTGGTTGTGCGGGAACCACCGCTACATCGATCCGCCGTTAAACCAAGGCCAAAGGTGTCTCTGCCGTTCTTGGGTCATTGCCGGAAACCTAGCTCTCTTCTTCCTACCTCTGTGGTGGCGTTTAAGTGAGTAGCCTCTTCCCCTTGTCTAGTAAGTGCAACCGTCGTGGGTGGCGGTGCACCACCACCTCGGTCACAATCGTCGAGTCGTCAGAGTTGCAGATCCGGCAAATTCGCAGACTGCCGATGACAGGTGAAACAATTTGGTTCTCAAATTATTTCTAAAGTTTTATGCTTTCATCTCAAGTCCGGGTTTGTTGTTGGGCTCAGAAAGCCTACTTGAATCCATTAGTTTGAGATAGAGATTTTTTTCAAAGTTGTGTAATTGGGCTGATTGGGTGTAATGAGCTTATATTTGGAATTATTATTAATGTAAAAGCTATAACAAAAAAAAAAGAAAGAAAGATATTTGTAATAATATTATAACTGTATCCATCTCTTTTATTTGATAAATTATGATTGTTTACATTGATATGT
>OVBE01001083.1:0-40199 GCA_900406425.1 Iberis pinnata
AATATATATACAAATCGATAAAACATTCTTCATCAAAATACGGGTTTCTACATTGGACATCGAAGAATTAGAAGTTCCATGTTATCTATTATGCCTCTAGAACACTATCCGATGCTATCACTCTCATCTCGATTTAACAAGGTATGAACTTGCATTACGCTTATTTTGGTCGGAAAATTTTGAATATTCTTTGGGTTTTTGTGATTTTGATGCTTTTGAATGTTGGAACACTTCTGTAGGTTGTTAGTTTACTCCTTTTTGCATTAAAACGCCACATGCATGATGATTTGATAAGTTTGAGGTTTTGATTGAGATGTTTATGTTTGATGGTTTGACAATTTGGATTTACGGCTCCATCTGGATTGCTTTTTGTTGGAATGATGTGTTTAGGGTCTCATTTAAGTAAGATGTGGTGTTTGCTAATTTTGTGCCTTTGAGTCTATAACTTTTCATTAAATTGATTTGAATTTGGTCACATGTATGGTATTACCTATTGATTCTTGCCAATGTTACTTGATATTAATTACGTCATTGTTTCCATTACCATTTCAATCGATTTAGAATTGTTTTTAGACTCATGTTTTGGTTGGTTTATCATTGAAGTATCTTGATTCTTTCTAGTTGCAACTTGTTATGCTCTATCATTTCTTATTACTTCTTTGTGTCTAGACTTATATTCACTCTCATGTGATTCTTGCTAATTATCCATTAGTATTGCTCAATCAACGAGGTTCGCTTGGTTTCTCTATTAATGATTCTTGTTAATCTTTTATTAGCATTGCTCGATTGTTGATATACCATTCCTTGATGTGTGTTAAATTGATTAGATTAGTCACTCCTATTTTGAGTCTTTTTCATTTCAGGAACATGTCGAACACTAATGATTAACAACCGCCAGCCAAAAAAAGTCGATATTGCGCTCCAAAGCAACGGGAACCGGACACCACACGTTCTCAATCTACCGTACCACCGGTCCCAAAGAAGAAAAAGGGCTATACTGCCACTGAGAAACAAAAAGGTACTGCTTTTGGGAGTGAATTGTTCATTGATCCCAAGCTTTTGCAAGCTCCTTGGCCATGCACATCTAGTGCACCTTTCACGAACAATCGTTTGGACTATGCAATAAGTGAGCTGAGGATTCACAAGAATTGGATGGATCCGAAAGAGATTGACATATGGGATTCGTTTGATAAAATTTTCTATAATGCCTTGCTGAAAGTCACCTTCGAGTCTACGCGTTTCACCTATCTCTCTGCCTTACGTTCCCTTGGGGTTGCTGAAGATGTTTGAAGCCATGGGTCTAGGTACTTTCCCCTTTTTGACTTACCCTTTGTATAAGGATCTTGCTCGCCAGTTCCTGGCCTCCTTCCAGATTGTTAGTGAAGACTCTCAAGACCCTCAATAGTTTAGACAAAGGTATATTTCTTCTGTTTGGGAAAGCTCAAAAAGATTCCCGGGGTTGAGTTTGGAGTTATCTTTGGTTTCTGAGGGGAAAGACACCTCCCGAAGCTTCCCAAATTCTACTTTTATCATGATCTTTGGGATGTGATCGCTCAAGGTCATTTTGTTTTCAAGAGCGCAAAGCTGACACACATCCGCAATCCCCAAATCCGTCTCACCATCAAGATTCTCAACAACCTCTTCTACGGGAAGAAAGATTTGGCGCGGTCTGAAACCAAGAGCTGCAGTTTCTTTATTACGCTTTGTGCCACTTCACCATGACCACGTATCAGACAGATCAGGATCACGCCTCAATGAGCTAACGTCGGTTGGTTATTTGCTTAGATTCTTGATCAGAGGAAATTTGTAAGGTTGAAGAATCTGAAGAGGACCGAGATGATGGGTAGTCTACTTACTCGGTTTTGTGCTATATTGGTATTCCACTTAATCTTTTTCCTCCCGATCCAAGGACGAACCTAGCGGACGAGAAGTACATTTACAACTCTAAATGGTTACTGAAGCATCAAGGGTTTATTTTTGACAACTTGGCAGGTCAAACATGTGAGATTGGACTCCCAAAGACTGAGCTGACCAGCATCACTTCTTTGGACAATGTGCGCTTCTTGCCTAGTCCTCAGCATCAAAATGCCCCAGCTGCTGCTCCCGAGGCTCCAAGACTTTCAGGATGACGATGTTCTACCCAGAGATGAAAAAGAGCTCTCAGCCCCGACGATGGATCACCCGAGGACTACAATGCGTCTGATCTCCCAGCGCACATAACTGATATGACTCCTGAGGAGGAGATATAGTGGATAATGGGTTCACAAAAACACAATAATGGGATAATGAGACGCATTCTGTGGACGGTTTATCGGCTTGCTCCTTCTTGTTTCTGTCCACTGAGACGCCATAGTGATGACGAGATGGAATTTGCTGAGCAGCGAGAGCAAGGAGATGGTTCGGGTCAGCCTTCAGATTGAGAGAGAGCTTGAGCATCATTGTAGTATTTTCCTTTTCACTCAAGACTCATGTGTTATTTCTTTCTTTTTATATTTTTAGACTTATCTACTCTATTTGCTCATATTCCTTATCTTGGATTTATTTTTATATCGGGACGATGTGAAGTAAGTCTGGGGGAGGGTCTATGCGTTACTAACTTTTGGTGAAATTTTTTGTATTTTTGGTTTTTTAAATTAGATGAGTCTAATCGAGTCGAAAGAATAATTATCAAAATCCGTGATGACTACAAACCTAGTGTGAGTTCAGTTTTATTCTCTATATGATTACTGACTTAGATTAACTGCTGCACTTAGGATTGGAACCCCATTGACGGATTGATATGCCTTCGAAAGTTCTGATCTTTTGGATTGTTGATGGATGATGATAGCTTAGTTGTGATATGACTTAATTCGATATTAATTCTCTTGCTTATGGTGTTGGTATACTTTGAAAGTTAGGTACCTTGCTCTTCAGTTCTCTGTAAAACCAACAAATTCTTTCAGTATGATATGGATCCTTTCTCTCTCTTCCTTCATATAAAAAATGGTAAAAGAGGGATTGAACAGCGGACCTCAAAGTCTGTTTCCTCATCCCATAAAACCGGCTGATAAAAAAAAGCACAGAAATGCGAAGAAAAAAAAGAGAAAAGAAAAAAGAAAAGGAAGTGAGAAATGGAGAAAAAAGATCATGACCAAAAGTCGATTGATGCTCTGTTTGGTATGGAAGCTTTGATAAAAGAGGTACTCAAGCACGTTGATCAATACCCCATAAGTAAGAATGCACCATTTATGCTTGAATAAATTTAATGAGCTGGCTAAGATGACTTGATAGTTTGATTGACTCGGTATTTAGAGTAGAATGCATGTTTTTAGTTATGTGGTGGTAAACAGTCGAATTGTAGTGGTTGTCTAGGTTTAGTGTCTTTAGTTTTTGACATCTGAATATGGGGTTTATGAAATTCTGCGAATTCTTGTGTGGTCATTTTCAAACCTCATCTCTGGATTTAATCTTGCTTTGCTGTTGACTGAATTGAGGAAGTTTAAGAGAGCTATATGTTTTTTATTTCGATGGCATTAAAGGAATATCACCCAATATGTTCACTCATAGAATCAATCTTGAAAATGAATCCTACTCTAGCATTGAACCCCAAAGAAGGCTAAATCCTAATTTGAAAGAAGTGGTAAAAAGGAAATCCTTAAACTGTTAGATGCTGGATATCACTAGTTTATTGTGTCCCTAAAAAGGGAGGAATTATTGTGATGAAAAATGATAAGGATGAACTCATACCAACTCGAACAATCACTGGTCATAGAATGTGCATTGATTATAGGAAGTTGAATGTTGCATCTAGAAAAAATCATTTCCCATTGCCCTTCATTGACCAAATGTTAGAACGACTAGCGAACCACCCTTATTAATGTTTCCTTGATGGTTATAGTGGATTTTTCCAAATCCCTATCCACCCTCAAGATCAGGAAAAAACCATCTTCACATGCAATTACAGTACTTTTGCATATAGGATGATGTCGTTTGGCCTTTGCAATGCACTTGCCACCTTTCAAAGGTGCATGACTTCAATCATTTGAGATTTAATCGAGGAGATAGTAGAGGTGTTCATGAATGATTTCTCCATGTACAGATCTTCTTTTTCCTTCTGCTTGTTTAATTTGTGCAGGGTACTCACCAGGTGCGAGGAAACAAGCTTGGTTCTCAACTAGGAAAAGTGTCACTTCGTGGTGAGGGAAGGAATTGTCTTAGGTCAAAAAATCTCTGAAAAATGGATAGAAGTAGACAAGGCAGAGATTGATGTCATGATGCAACTACAACCACCAAAGGCGGTGAAGGATGTAAGGATTTTTCTGGGGCATGCGGGGTTTTATAAAAGATTTATCAAAGACTTTTCGAAGATCGCAAGACCTATGACAAGGCCGTTGTAAAAGGAAACTGAGTTTGACTTCGAGTCTGAATGTCTCAAAGCATCCTACCACATCAAGGAAGTCTTAGTATCTGCCCCTATAGTCCAAGCTCCATACTGGGATTACCCCTTCGGGATCATGTGTGATACGTCTGATTATGCAGTTGGAGCAGTTTTGGGACAGAAGATAGATAAGAAGTTGCATGTAATCTACTATGCCAGCAGAACCATGGATTATTCTTAAGTAAAATATGCCACAACAGAAAAATAGTTTCTAGCAGTTGTCTTCGCATTTGAAATTAAGAAGTTACTTGGTTGGTTCGAAGGTTATAGTCTACACAGATCATGTAGCGCTGAGATATATCTATGCAAAGAAAGATATTAAACCGAGGCTGTTAAGATGAATTCTTTTACGACAAGAGTTCGACATGGAGATAGTGGAAAAGAAAGGTATAGAAAATGGAGTAGCAGACCATTTGTCCAGGATGCGAATTGACGACACAGTTCCAATTGATGACTCAATGCCAGAGAAACAACTGATGATGATTCACACTTGTGCCTTTGTAGAAGCAGAAGTGGTAACGACAAAGGCAACACTGTGGTATGCAGACTTAGTTAAATTGAAGGTCTGTGGGGCAATACCCGAAGACTTTAATGATTATAAAAAGAAGATGTTCCTTATCGATGTGAATCATTACTAATGGGATGACCATATTCTTTACAAGAAGGGTCCAGATGGGTTATTCAGAAGGTACATAGCTGAAGATGAAGTTAAGGGAGTTTTGTAACACTGTCATGGTTCTTCCTATGGAGGACACTTTGCAACATTCAAAACTTTTCAGAAAATCCTGCAGGCTGGTCTATGGTGGCAAACCATGTTTAAGGAAGTACATGGTTTCGTATCCAAATGTAACCCCTGTCAAAGAGCTCGATACATTGGTAGGAGAAATGAAATGCCTCAGAACCCGATTTTAGAAGTTGAAGTGTTCGATGTTTGGGCATTGATTTTATGGGACCTTTCAAACCAGATCTTTCGGGAACAGCTACATTTTGGTAGCAGTCGATTACGTCTCAAAAAGGGTGGAAGCAGTTGTTTGTCCTACCAACGATGCGAAGGTAGTTCTGAACCTATTCATAAGAATGATTTTCCAAAGATTTGGGGTTCCTAGGTTAGTAATCAGCGATGGTGGTTCCCACTTAATAAACAAGGTTTTTAAAACCCTTTTAAAGAAATATGGAGTGAAACACAAGGTGGCAACACCTTACCATCCCCAAAAGAGTGGACAAGTTGAAGTCTCAAACAGGCAGATCAAGGCCATTTTAGCAAAAGTTGTTGGAACCTCAAGAAGATATTTGTCAACAAACCTGGATGATGCACTATGAACATATAGGACAACTTTTACGACTCCTATAGGAAGAACACCTTTCCAACTCATCGACGGAAAATCATGCCATCTACCAGTTGAAGTCGAGTATAAAGCACTCTTGATGACTAAACTCCTTAACTTCAATCTCAAGATAACTCAGGAAAAGAGAGAGATAGACCTGCATGAACTCGAAGAAATCTGGCTCGACACTTATGAGAGTTCCAACATATACAAAGAATGGACTTAGGCGTTTCATGATAAAAATATTTTAGTCAAAGAATTCAAGGCTGGTGACCAAGTACTTCTATTCAACTCAAGGCTCAAGTTGTTCCCAGGAAAGCTCAAACCAAGATGGTCTGGACCATTTTCAATCAAAGAAGTTATGCCCTATGGTGCAGTCACCCTTATTGCAAAGTTTGGAGAAGAGTTTACAGTGAACGTGCGAAGTATTTAACCTTAAATCAGGAAGTCAAACTCAGTGACTTTAAACAATCTCACTTGGGAGGAAGTCCCATGTTTATCCTTGTACGTATAATTTTTTTTTTTTTTTTTTTTTTTAAGTTCTTCTTTTANTATTTAAGTTCTTCGTTTAATGCATTTCAGTTTTTATTTATTTTTTATTTTCTAGTACTATTGATCATATTGTGCACACTCGGGCACACAGAGAAGTGGACTACAAGGTCGATATAGGGAAGTTACGAGCCATGAAAACACTCTCATCAAGCTTGATTATATCTAAGCCGATCAACACTTTCATCAAGACATAAAATTACGTGATCGAGCCGAAGAAAGGAATTTTGATCGAGTCACAAATGAGTTTCATGATTTGATCGAGCTATGCTTAAGTCGAGCCATGGACATATTGTGATTGAGCCATGAAACTTGCTTGATAGAGCCATGTTTAAGCCTTGACCGAGCCACATAATGTTACGGCCCAATCGTGATCGAGCCACGAACATTACATGATCGAGCCGCGGGAACCATTTTTAATCGAGCTAGAATGCAAAATTGCTCGAGTCACCATGGCGTTTTGATCGAGCCGCATCCAAATTTCATCGATTCATGGAAGAATTTTCAAGCCAAGCTTCCAAAACATCACTTCACCTTGTCTTCCCAGTTGTCCACCATCACCTCTACGCCTCCACTACTCACACCATACCAAAGAAATTTCCGATACATGCTTACCAAGATTCCCCAACAAAACTCTTACACATCTCCATCACCCTCATTGTCCCCTCTTTAAACCCCCTCCACAAACTTTCATCACCTCCTCACCACCACATGAAATTTCGACCAAGACATCTACATGAGGAAGTTCCTCAGTTCTTTACTTCTCATCACTCTCATCACTTTTTCCTGAAGTATGAAGCTCCTGATTTTCAAAGTTTTAAGCTTCTACAGAAACATTCTCCAAGTCCTTAATCATCCTCAATTCGCTTTCAGTCCTGAATTTTTCTAAATTTTTCGGTTTTTCTAAAATCTCGTTTTGTTTTCCTAAAAATTCTAAAACTCGGAATGAATGTTGTCCTCAGATTACAGAAATACGGTTTTGATTTAGGGTGTTTAATCATAGACTAAAATTGTAAAATTCGGTTTTGGCATTTCATCCCTTTAAAAATCAGTTTCAAACTTCTGAAAATTGTGCTAGGCTCGTTTTATAACCAAGAATTAAACTAGGTTTTTTCTAGAATAATTGTTGCCTCAATCATCACAATTTGGTCTTCATATTGGTTGCTATTGGTACTTGATGCTTGTTGAATCTATTGGAAAGATTGCTAATTTCTCTGAAATTGTCTATTTTCTTTTTCAGGATCAAAACATCTAGACCAACAGGAAGACGCATTGTAGCAAATTCTTAGAGAAGAAGGGCATCAAACAATGATTCCCCGGACTATATAGATATATCTCCGGATTTCTCACCGGAGGCACCAGCGCACAGTGCAAGACAACGACGAGCACAACGCATTGCTGAGCAGATTCAGCGAATGAGGGAAACCATTCAACCAGAATTTCAACCCAGTGAAATGGAAATTTAGGAGGAATCTCCAGTGCTTACAAAAAAGCAACATAACGCAAGGAGAATATCAGAACGATTTAAAAGGAAATAGAAGCAAAAATCTATTCAATTTGATAGCATGGGATTCAAACAACTAGAACCAGAGCTGACAGCTAAGGAAAAGCGTGCAAACGCTAAGAAGGAAGCTGAGTATTCGAGAAAAAGATCAGAAATTAAGAAGGGAAAAAGAGTTGAGGTAGAAGACGAGAACACCAGCGAGGATCCAGACTATGAGGAAGGAGAGGAGATGAGTGTTGAAACGACGAATTACTATTCTGAATTCAAAAACGCAGTGATCAACGAGAGTGTTCCTAAAACAATGATCAAAGAACGCTCGAGGTCGAATTATGTTGTTGCATAACTTACAAGAGGGTTTAAAGGCACTCAATTCCCTCACCAGCCCACCATGGAGGCTCTTGGAATCGAGAGGGATATGACCTACTATTTAAGATTGGCAAATATTGAAAAGCTCATGACCACTTACTCAGATGCATACCAAGATGAAACTTGCCACTTCCTCACCACTCTTCAGATGCATTATTATGACGCGATTTGAAGGGCTATATCACCTTTTCAGTAAGAGAAAAAGCATATGAACTCACACGTGGCGAATAAGATCATCGGTTTGGTTTCCCATGCGGAAGTGATGACGACCATGATTTTGACAAGGATGAGCTATTTTCACAATGGCAAACCATAGGGTTTGGTGTTTATAGCTCAAGAAAATCAAAGAGTGGGAGCATAAGGAGCCCAATTTTAAGGTACTTCCAAAAATTAGTTGCCAACACCGTGTTTGCAAGGGAAGTAACATGACACGTGTCTGAGGGAGAAATGGGAATGTTGGATTTGGCACTGAATCCCCTACTGAATTATACTTCCAGTGGTTATCCGATGCAAGATGATAGAGCTAACGCCAGCCTTTCTTATGTTTTGATCAACCAACTCATGTGGTATAGGGAATAGGGAATGGTGCTCCATAAAAATGGGAGTAGCGGTACTTTAACAATCGGGGGTATTGTAATTCCTATTATGAAGACTTGCAAGGTTCCCTTTAAATCCAAAGGTCAACTAGCAAGATGATAGACCTAAACTACTTAAAGAACGTGCATTTTTTCAAAGGACCGAAGCACAAGCAGCTATACAAGTTCATCCATCCACTCTTGGGGGAATTGAGACCACCACATCCAAACGTATCCATTACCACTATTATGGAAGGGAACAACATCGATTTCCAACCAAGTGAAGATGTGTTGTACTATTCCGGGAATGAAGCTGCTGCAAGACTAGCTGATGATGTAGTGTCTGAGAGAGTAAATGTTTTGGGAGACAGGGAGTTAGAAGAACCAGAGTGTTATTATTTTGACGACGCTCTAACGACAAAGAAAGGAAAGAGCTTAGCTATTGCTCACCAAAACATTGGTACACTCCAGAGTTGGAATAAGTTCCAAGATGGTTTCTTCAAGAAGAAGTTCAAGGAAATGACCAACCAAATCAAGAAGCTAGCCTTTAAGGTTAACAAGGAAACATCTTATAAGAAACCAAGGTCTCCTTTCCGAGCTACATTAGAAAGAAGTCATTCAACCACTATCGGTCCAAGGGAACCCTGCATAGAGTAACCATTTGGTCACTCTTCATTTGATCCAGAAACGGTGTAGAGAAGAAAGAGGCAACACTTTGCAAGGGAGGACATTGGAGCAGATAACATATTAGACTCCCAACAGCAACAAAATCAGTAACCGCAATAACCAGAAGCACGAGGTCCTAACCCAGGCTATACTGCAGAGATGATGGACGACTATGTCTTCGCCGCCTTCTTCATCCCCTGCTGAGGTCCATCTCCACTTGGCATTTTCTAATCCGCTTCATCTGCATTTGTTTTTGTTTTTTGTTTCTGCTTGTTTTTATGTGTGTTTATGCTTTCGATTTCTTGTCCAACCCCTAAGTTCTCCTACGAAATTGGATTACACAAAAGAATGTGTAATTCGAGTTTGGGGGAGGATTTAGGGGCTTATTATCTAATGAAGTTTTATGTTTGTTTCTTGATCTACATTCATGCATATCATCTAAGACATAGATAAGGCATAAAAAATTTGAAAAAAATCGAAAATTGTTTTCAATAACAGAGTGTTCGTGTAGCTGCATTTAGGATGTTAGAATTATAATTTTGTCACCTGCACCTGCGTAGGAAACTAGGATGATAGTAACCTTGTAAGTATGTTGTTTTCTTAGACAATATCAATGCCCTGTTTATTAGTTGTCTAATGCATCTTAACTAATTTTGAAGTAAGACTGCACCATACTTGGAATATAAAATTGCATGATCATTTCTTTTCTGAAGCATGTTGTGATATGAAGTTTGCCCCTATTTAGTAGAACTTAAAACTAACGTTTAATTATCATGTTTGTGTGTTGGATTTGAACTTGTGTATAGAATATACATATTTGGATTATCTTCTAGCATTTTACCACTCTTGCTAATCTAAATAGACTCCCCACCGTTGAACCTTGCTTTCTTTCAAACCATGTATCAAATACTGAGCGATATATATTTTTATGGAATGAGATTGGTAGAAAGTGTTAGGTTCGAACTGACAGGAATGAAATCTCAAATAGTTATAGTCCATGCTTTCGGGACTAGATAGGACTAGGTTGGGTTTGATTCTGGGTATTGGGGTTGGTTTGAAAAAAAAGAGAAAAACATATTGGGAAACCAGTAGAAGAAAAGGGTATGGTTATGTACTTTAGGAGACGAAAAGAAAAGAAAAAGAAAACAGAATGGTCTAGTAAAGGGTTTGGGGGAAAAAGATATGAAAGGTATGGTTAGTGCAGAAATAGAAAAAGAATTGACAAGTAAGGAAAAGGGTAAAAACCCAAGAAGTTAGTTTAAAAAATCACAAAAAGGTCAGAAAACGTAGGCACTAAAATCAAGAAGTCCCCAAATCTGCTAGAAATCAACTAAGAATGAAACCTCTCCTAAGGACAGTTAAGGAAAAGATGAAAAAGAGGGCAAGCAATGATTTATTTTGGGGGAGTTGATGTCTCTGTATTTTAGTGGTTTTGAGATAGCATTCACTATCATTTTAGGGTCCTTTAGTTGTAAATTTGTTGTATTCATAGGTCTTTCTGAGTAAGTTTGCATTTTTAGGTAGCTTTACATGAGCATTCGTATACATATGCATTTTGGAGACATTTCAGGTACTTAGGGAATTTTCAGAGCATTTTGGGAATTTTCATAACATTAATTTGGTTGAAGATAAAGAAGTGCAAAAACCAAGACAAAGGCTCGACCATGCTTTCACTTGGCTCGATCACAAGCCAAGTCGGCTCGGTCATCCAGCCCGGCCAGCATCAAAAGCGGCTCGATCACGAGCCATAAATCACCTCGATCAAGCCATAACCCGACTCGATCACGGGATCGAGCTCCTCCCAGTCTCAATCACAACTTAATGTCGGCTCGATCCCGACCAAACTCCTCTCGGCCTCGACAACCAAGCTAGCTGGCTCGATCCTGGCCAATCTTCCCCTCGACCTCTTGACCAAGCCGTGATCGCGCCAAGCTTACCTTGTCCCGATGACGGGCTAGTTATACCTCGACCACGCATCTTCCTCATCTCGATCTCATTCCTCGATCACAAGTGTCTCGACCACGACTACATCAAGCCACAATCATTCCGGACTGACGACCCAAACCAAGACAACCCATTTTTGGGTTAAAAAGAATCATTAGGATTTCTTTAGACTTTGGGTTTTGTTCTTAGGTTTATTTGTCTCTCTGTTTCCTTTTGATGTTCTTGATGATCAAACCTAGAATTTTTATCATGTTTATGTTTAGCTTCTGATTTCTTCATTTTCATGTTTAGATTTAAGTTGTGAACTATCTCGTGTATGTTGATCTACTGCTTTATGCTTTTAATATTTTTTTTGTTGATCACCATTTATGGGTTTTGTTACTGTTTCATTAGAACTCTGTTTTTCTGGTTTGGTGTTCTTGATGTTCTCCATTTTCATCTTCTGCATCTTTTATTTTTCGTTTTGTTCATCGTCATCATATAATTTACTGACTTTCTTTTCTTGGTGTTCTTCATAGTTTGACTTTTGATCCTAATGTCTTTCTTAGTAGTTTTGTTTTCTTGTTTCTCTGATTTCTTACCCAACATGTGTAGTGAGTAGGTTCCACAGGTTCCTAAGGATGGGGTAGACTGGTGTTGATTTCTTGTTCTTCCTAGATACCTAAGTGAGTAAGGTCTGGTGATTGCTTATTTTGAAATCATTTATCAAGAGATTGGACTTGGTTGCATATGAATCTGCTGTCTAGGGATTAGCTCATTGTTTGAGGTATGTTAGGTATCTAGGTAGTTCAGGAAGGATCTCTGGTCAATTATTCCCATTCTTTGGAACTACTTCCCCTTTGATTGCATTTCACCCCAGTTTTACTCTTCTACTTTCGTTTCACTTGTTGTTTACACGCTTTAGTTTATGCTTATGTACGCTTGCTTTCATTTCCTGCATATTTAGTTTGGTTAGGACTTTTTAGATAAATACCCCTCTTTTTATTTGGCTGGAATTAGTAGTTCCAAATGCATTTAGAGTGCTTAGCATCACACCCATTTTGATTGACACCTATATATACTACAATTGCATGTTAATGTGATAGGAATTGATACCCTGATACCACTATACTACAACATAGAAAAATCATGTTATCATAGAGCAAATCATAAGAAATTAGCATAAGTGGCAAAGCAGAGAGATCGATCGATCCCTTCAAGGATCGATCGGGCATTTTCCACGAAGAGAAGCCACATATTTGAAGATCTATTAATCCCTTTAAGGATCGATCGAGCATTTGCTTCTGGAATTTTTCAGAAGATGAGATTGATCGTGCGAGATAAGATCGATCGAGCATTATCACTATTGGATCGACCGATCCTTTAAGAGATCGATCGATCTCTACACTCGAAGAAGAATGAAGATTTTCCATAATTTTCACTTATGGTCCTCAAGCCTATCTTTTATTTTTTTCAGTTTTTTTTTCTTCCAAAACTATATAAGCCTTGTGGCTTGTTTTATTTTCTTTTTACGTTTTACAACATTGAGTTTACAGAGAGACGTAATTGGAGAAGAATTCTGAACTTTGATATTTTCTTTTATAATATCTATTTTATTTTTTTTTTGATTATGTGTTCTTCTTGGATGTTGTATTGTTCTTGCTTTGCAATGTCTGAGTAGTTCATTAGTTAGAATCTATTTTTTCCTAGGGAAATCAGGTTTGATTGTTAGGTTATTCATAAAAGGATTAAATTTGTTAGGTTCTCGGTCTAGATTTGATCTTAATGAAAGAATTAGATTGATCACCTAATTCTTGATAATAGATTGATAAATACAAGGGATTTGATTTAGAAATCTGACTTAATCTAAATGAGTAAACATCTTTACTTACGGGAGTATTTTTTTAGGGGTTTATGAACTTATCAAATCTTAATAGTAGTGCATATTTGAAATATCTAAACACGGAGGGAGTTTGCCTTTGGTTATTTGAAAATAAGGATTAATACTTCGAGAGAAGATTAATCTAGTTCCTGTCTTTTGAGTTGAGAACTATTTTCAAACGAAAATCATTGCATGATAACTTGACTCTTAAACCTGATAATATGTGGATTGCCTATTTCCTGGCGTTTTTATTTGTTGATTTGTGATTTTTTTTATTTAGTTATTTCTTATTTAAGTTACATCAATTTCTTATTTATGTCTTAGCTTGATTTGATATTAAAACTGAAAGTCAGGTTGTTTGGTCTCAGTGGATTCGACCATTTTACTATGCTATAGCGATCTGTCTCTGTAGTATAGTTTTAGGAGTTAAATTCTAAGCCTATCAATATGTTGGGAGAGAACTATTCAATTAATATCTTGGGTTCTCTCCATCACCAGGATGGTTTAAGTTAAACAAAAATGGCACTTCACAAGGGAACCCGGGCCTCGTGACTGCGGGAGGGTTGGTGAGAGATGTCGAGGGCAACTGGTGTTCAGGTTCTGCTCTACGTATTTGTATTTGTTCAACTTATTCAGTTTAATGATAGGTCTAGAATTTAAATCATAAAACTAATACTGCAGACAACAGTTCAATGTAGCAAAGTATAGGGTATCGAATCCACAGAGACCAGAAAGCACATGATCCAGTTTCAGTTCAAAACAAGCTAAAGCAGAAATAATAAGGTTGATTGTGATCAAAACGGTAATTTAAAACGGTTTAAAACTATATAATAAAAGCGCATGATTCAGGGAAATGACAGGTAATCAGGATTATAAGTCAATTTATCATTCAGAGATTTTCTTTGAAAATAGTTCTCAACATGAAAGACAAAGATAGAATAATCTCCTCTCGGAGTACTAAACCCTATGCTCAAATGATCAGAGAGAAACTCTCGCCGTCTTTTAAATAATAGATCATGCAATACAGTTCAAATTCAATTGTTCATAAGCAATCAAGACACTACTCTCGCAAGCAAAATCACTTATTCATCTAGAGTAGGTCAGATCTCTAAACCAAATCTCTTTGCGTTTATCAATCTAATATCAATGAACTAGTTAGCTACTCTAGTTCATGCATTAATAACAACTTTAGACTAAGAACCTAACAATTAGTATCCCCTTATGACAAATCTAACAATCAAACCCGGATTTCCCTGGGAAACCCTAAAACCTAGTGAACTACTCAAACATTGACATGCAATCACAAATCAAAATCATTATAGAACACATAGTAGAAATATATTAGATATATAATAAGGGTTCAGAAATCTTCTCCAAATACAGGTTGGATCTCATCTCCCTCAGTAGTTCTCTCATAAATCAAAATAAAGCTTAGCTTCTAAAAACCTAAAACGTAGTATATTTATAGGATAAAAAAGGATAATAATTAAAATTAGGAAAACTTGATAAGCTTGAGGACTTGATTGGAAATTTTGAAAACTTCATATTCTTCTCGGGGGATGTGCTCGATCGGGCACATGGTTGCCCGATCGAGCATCTCATAAAACAACCCGATCCTTTCTTCTTTCCCGATCGATCTTGATCTCCGAAAATTTCCAGGGACTTGTGCCCGATCGAGAAACTATGTTGCCCGATCGTGCATCTCGTGATACACTTGCTCAATCGATCTAATAACTGCTCGATCGTGCACTTCTGTCTGCAACTTCTGAAAACTTATGAAATGCATCATTTTGCTCCAACACGACCCAAACACCTAGAATCCTGAAATTCTACTAAATATGCAATGAAAACACTCGGAATAATGAAAAATAGCAAACATAAATTCTCACTATTATGCATTAAAACCGAGTAATATCACTGAATTATGGAGAGTGTAGTATGGCTTATTCATTTATTGGGATAAAGGAATAACATGTTTAGAGTTGGAGGTTGATACAAAGATGGTTGTTGGTTTTCTGATGAAATGAATAGCAGACTCGCATCATCTATCATTCCTAATATGTTTGTGATATGGATTTTTATCAATGGGCTGGACGGTCCATATCTTGCACATGTATAGTAAAACTAATTTTCTTGCTGATGGTCTAGCTAACTATGTTTTTTCTTGACCACTCGGTTTTCATGCTTTAGGAACTAGTCCTCATATTGTAGGTTCGAGTCTTTTTGAGGATTCTATGGAAATTTGTCATCCTAAACAAGTTATTTTGTAATATATTTTAATTAATAAATTTGGGAGACTTTCATCTCCCTCTTTACACAAAAAAGTATTCTCAACATTTTCTTTACAATGATATTAAAAAATATTCTTACTAATTAATCATCAAAAACTAAAAATTTAACTAAGATTTAAAAAATAGAAACCGCATATTATGTGAAGAATATTTACTGTATATACTGTTTGAAGTTACATCCAGACTATACAACATCTAAAACGAAATTAAAAAAAAAAATTAATTTTAATTTTAAAAATCAAATATGAAAGTTAATAAATAAAATAAAAATAACATTGTAAGAGTAAAAAATGTTCTAACGACAAGTATTATATTTCAACATAAGATCATGCACTTTCTTTGGAGGCTAGTTCATAGAGGAGTAGATGTGCAAAGTAAATTACAGAGACGAGGGCTCTGGCTAGACCCAACATATTCATTATGTGGTGAAGCTAATTAGATAATCCCCACCTACTTTTCAACTATCACATATCAAAGGAAATATGGCAGCTATCTCCATTTCAATCTTTGCATACTGATCTTTTTACAGAGGATGTTGAGAAGATTGTGCAATATATTCTTTCTCTCCAATTACTTCCTTCAGAAGATCCATCTACTGCAGTTAAGGGATGCCTTGCTCCTTATATCATTTGGAGAATTTGAAAGAAAAGAAATGAGTTAATATACAGAAACCTTAGATGGAATATTCCTGAAGTGATTCATAAAGCCATAATCTCTATGCAGGAATGGAATTTAACTAACTTGGAGATGAGTTCATAGGTTATGAAGTCTACTTTGTCCAGGAATGTATACTCATATGATCTTACTAACCTCCGTATTTTATGGCCAGATACATCATGGACTTCAGAGGTTATTGAACATGTAGGAATTAGTTGGATGCTTGAACATCAAGGACTAGTTATTGTTTATGGCTCATCATCCCTTCTCCTACCACTGATTCATATCAAGCATAAGCTTTGGCTATACGTGAAGGCTTACTCACTCTGCCAAGGCTAGGTTATAAGCAGTTTATAGTCTTTGATGGATGTGTTACAATTCTACAAGAAGAAGCATTGGATGCAACCCCAATCCTTATGGAGAAAAGGAGCTTCAAATGTTATATTGGATGTATTAAGCCTTAGTAGGCTATGTTTTCTTATTTCTTTTGTTCATAGATCTAGATGTGAAAATTTTTATGCTCATAACTTAGCATCTAGGGCTCGTTGTGAAAATTCGGGATCTGTTGTAAGACTTTTAAATTAGATAATGAAATGTGCATGACAAAACCTGTTTTTTCTAAATTATCAAAAAATTTAAATAGATTTATAATTTTAAATTTAAACGATAACCCTCATGTAAAACAAAACACTAACTTTTTTAAAACTAAACACTAAACTTAAATTAATGAATTAAAATCCAAAATTTTACAACTCAAAAAAACAATTTTGCACCGCATGTATGTACATTTTGTTCTCATTTAAAACCAATTATGTACCCCTTATTTTGTACAAATCTCATTTATCCCGCTTTCTGTACAAATTGTGGTTATATCATACCGTTCCGCTAATTTTTTCTGTACTATCTACTCACTGTTTTCATTCATTCGGACCCTAAAAATGTGGGTAGATTTGTGTGGGAGATATGGAAAAAATAGAAATTGACGTGGGAGGCCAAAGTCTGCTATTATATATATATGATTTCAATGTTTAACTGGATGAATTTAAAATGTTGACTAGGTGAATTGCATTCAAAATAATTTTAAGTGAAGTAACCAGCGTGTAAGAATTTGAGAGAGAGAGAGTTTTTCTCATTAACTTATATTAAAGTTACTGGAGATTTTAAAAATCAAATTAGAGAGAAGATCAACTCTATTATCCAGCAGGTTTTTCAGAGGGTTAGAGAAAGAGATTGCACACTTCCAAAGGATTAAGATGAGTTGTAAGTAATCTCTCTCCTTCCCTTTAATTCCAACGGTTATGTAGACTTGGAGACACTTTCTAAAAGCTTTTATTCTCTTTCTTGTATACTCATGTCTTCATTTTGATATGTATGTGGATAACTTCTAATGGATGAGAAACTGTGGATAACTTTTGAGGGATGAGAACCTGTGGATAGTATCTCATGTATGAGTACATGTGGATAGTTTCTTCTCTTTGTCTCTTATTTCAATACCCCCCCCCCCCCCCCCNNGATGAAGCTTTTGAGTCCAAGTCTTGAATGAATGGAGTCAAAAACCTTTAATCTTTCGGCTTTGGTGAAAATATCAGGTAATTGGTATTGGCTTCTTGTGTAACACGGCAAGACTACTCCTAACTCAATGGATTTTCGGACCTTGTGCCGATCTACTTCAATATGCTTTGTTCTTTCATGGGACACATTTTTGGAGGCAATGTGTATAGCGGCTTGATTGTCACAATGCGAAGTGATAGGTTTCTTTGTCTCAATGCCCAAGTCTTTTAGCAACCCCTTCAACCAAGTGAGCTCATTTGTGAGCTTCCTCATGGCTTTGTACTCGGCTTCCGCACTTGAACAAAACACAATGCTTTGCTTCTTACTTTTCCAAGTCACTAGATTCCCTCTTATGAAGGTGCAATATCATGTTGTTGACTTCCTATCTACTATATCACCAGCCCAACCCGTATCACAATATCCCATAATCTATGTATCCTTGTTACACCCCACCTGTATTCCTTGGCCCGGAGCTCCTCAGAATCCTTTCAACCATCTTCCACTATCTTCGCATAGGTGATTGCATATGTTGACTTTTTTGATTATCTGCAAAACAAATATCAGGCCGTATAATGGTTAGATAAATTAATTTATCTACCATTCGCCTATATTGGTGTTGGTCTTCATATGGCTCATCTTTAAACTCCCCCTCTCTTATAATTTTGTAACTATCTTCAAGTCGAGTCTTGGATGGCTTGGCTCCCAACTTCCCTGTCTCTTTCAACAAATCCAGAGTGTATTTCCTTTGAGACAAGAATAAGCCTTCCTTAGACCTACACACTTCTATACCGAGAAAGTATTTAAGTTCGCCTAAATATTTGATGTCAAATACATATTTTAAGAAGTCTTTAGTGGATTGAATACCAACCTTGTCATCCCTAGAGATGATAATATTACCTATATAAATGAAGTTGACTACTATACCTTCTCAGCTTTGAAGTGTGAATAGGGTGTGATCACTTTCTGATTTTAAGAACCCTCTTGTCTTCAATGTGGAGCTTAGCTTGTGATACCAAGCTCTTGGGGATTGGTTTAATCCATAGATAGATTTCTTGAGTCTAAGCACTTTTCCTTGTGCGATGTTTCTTTCTAGCCCAAGAGGTGGATACATATAGACTTCTTCTTCCAATTCTCCTTGTAGGAATGCATTTTGACATCCATTATCCATAGATCCCGATCAAGGTTGGTAGCCAATGCAAGTATTACTCTTATTGTGTGTAACTTGGCTACAAGTGCAAATGTGTCAAAGTAATCTTCCCTATAGTTTTGGGTGAATCATCTAGCCACTAGCCTTTATTTATACCTCACAACATCTCCATTACTTTTGTACTTGATGGTAAATACCCACTTGGAGATTACGGCTTTCTTTCCTTTTGGGAGATCATCGACAATCCAATTCTGATTTTTCTCCATAGCATCTAGTTCATTATGAATTGGAACTTGCCATTCTTTGTGTTCATAGCTTCACTATATGCTCTAGGAACCAGTTCTTGATCCAACTCCCAACAAAAACTTGGTGAGTTAAGGGAAATTGAGATAAGGAACACACCCCTTGAATTGGATGTGTTATGGCCTTATTGCTGTAATATACTCTTGTGTTAATCCACTTTGAGTTTTGTTTCCTTATTCTTGTTTTTTCCCTTAGGATTGGATGCGGTTGTTCTTGTTGTGGACTCGGAATTTCACCTTGGTCATGACCAAGAGATCTTGAACTTTCATCTACTTCTTGATTTTGTGTTTCCAGATGAATAGGTTCAAGTTGTTGATCTTGTATGTCCCCCTAATGATCAAGGTGGATTAGCTTCTCATGTGTCTCATTTGGAGCTTGATGTATCTCTTGATTATCATTAGAAACATCAGATTGTGTTCTTTTTGTAGGAGGTTGTACAGTAATCCCGAGCTTTTCTAGTATTAACCTCAAGTTTGTAGCTCTATCCATAGGTGTATTGGGAAGATCTTTCAAGTCTTCCCAATTCCTGTCTCCATAGAAGCCCATGTCTTTTATAAACTTGATATCTCTTGATGCTAAGATTTTTCTTGTCTTGGGTGCATAGCATTTGTGCCCTCTTAGAGTAGTGGAATAACCAATAAACATGGCTTACATTCTCTTGGCCTCCAGCTTGTTCCTTTGGTCTCCCGACACTAGAACAAAACAAATGCAACCAAACACACGTAAGTGATGAAGTGATGGTTTGATTTTTTTTCATTACCTCATATGTTGATACATCGTTAAGGATCTTTGTAGGTGTCCAATTGATGAGATAGCATGCGGAGACCACAACATCTCCCAAAAATTTTCTTTGGCACATTTGTGTGGAACATCATTGAGCGTGCTACTTCCATCAAGTGTTTACTTTTTTCTCGGCTACCCCTTTTTGTTGAGGTGTGTATGGGCAGCTAGTTTGGTGAAGGATCCCATGCTTAGTTAGGTGTTGTTTCAAGGCTTGACTAGTGTATTCTCTCCCATTATCCAATCTAAAGATTTTAATATGGGCATTGAATTGATTAGTCACATAGTTTTGAAACTTTATAAAAGCTTCTAAACCCCTATCTTTTGATTAAAGTAATGTAACCCAAGTATATTTAGCCTTTTCATCAATGAAAGTGACAAAATACGTATGATGTTCTCTAGATTCCCATGGTGAAGTCCAAACATCTGAATGAATTGAGTCAAAAGTTTTTCATAAACAGTTGTAGACTTGGAAAACACGGATCTACAATGTTTCCCAAGGATACAAGCTTCACAATCATGATGTTCAAAAGATATTTTAGGGAATAAGATTTTAAGGGTTCTAACATGGGGATGCCCTAATCTAGAATGCCACAATACACTACTAGCATTGTTATAAACCGAATTAAAAACAGAAGATAAGGGAGTAGAAAGCTTGTTGTCTTCAAGCACATATATGTCGCCTTTGGTTCCTCCAACACCAAGTAATTTTTGTGGCTCAATATCCTAAAAACATACATCGTTAGGACCAAATATAACATTGCAATTCAAGTCATTTGTTACTCTCTTAACTGATATAAGGTTTGAAGTAAACGAAGACATGAAAAAGGCTTTGGTTTCTTTGTTAAATAGATTGATACTACCAATTCCCTTAATAGGTACTCTATCACCATTGGCTATAATGACACTACCTATGGTTGGTTTCAAGTTCTTTATTAAGTTCCCATTACTAATCATATGGTGGCTAGCTCCATAATCTAAAACTAAGGATGTATTATCTTTCTTAGCTTGTAAAGATTCCCCAAACCATTTTCCTTTCACATTACCATACATAGATGCCTCTTTCAAGGCTTTGATGAGTGCTTCTAAGTCATTCTTTCGGAAAAAGTCCTCTTGAACAGGTGCTAGAGCTCCGTTTTGAGAATTGTCGGCAACTAGAGTCGTAGATCTGCTTCCATCTCCTTGCGGATGGCTTGGTCCATTGGTGTTGGAACTTCCAGTTTCTTCTCCTTGGTTTTCTTGAGCAATGTGAGCTCTTGTGTTGTTAAACCGACTCTTGAACCATCCATTATTGTCTTTAGGTCTTAGATGGGGATGAAAGAACCAACATTTTTATTTTGTATGTCCCCCTTCTTGCAGTGTTCGCACACATCTGACTTCTTATTATTGCCTTTGTAAAACCCTTGGTAGGCCATAACCAGCTCGTTTTTACCCCCAAAGAGTCCATTTGATCCCTTCTCCCTTTGAATCTTTGAGAAAACTACTTCCAATGTTGGAAGTTTATCATCTCTTAAGAGATGCTTTATGAGGTCATTGTACGTTGAGATCAAGGTGAGAAGGAGACCGGATACTTTGTCTCGCTCTCTCCTTTCATTTAAGGTTTTTGGATCTACAATCGTTGGTCTAAGCATCTCAAGCTCGGCCCACAATCCTATGAATTTTCCAAAGTGGTGGGTGAACTCTAAGTCTTCTTGACTTAGCTCATTGATGGCTTTCTTCACTTCATACACTCGGGTGAGGTTTGAAATGTTTTTGTAGACTTTGTACAATGTGTCCCACTACTCCTTAATACCCTCACAATAAGAGTAAGCCTCTAAGATTGGAGGATCTATGAAGCTCTGAATGATTCCAAGAGTCAGTTGGTCCTCTTGGAACCATTTTTCTTGTTCTTCCTCAAGAGCGCCTTTTTGGTCTTCTTCTTGAGTAGCTTTGGTGGTTTTGGTTTCTGGTGCATCTTTTTGGGTATGTTGCCACAACCCTTTTCCTCCAAGCAACGTTTTCATGATCATTGACCATAGTAGGTAGTTTATTCCCTTGAGAATAACCGAAGCAACAACATTCTTGTGAGAATCCATTTTTTAGAAAAGATGAAAGGAAAACAGAGATTCTGAAACGACTAAAGGAAAGAGAACTTAAGAGTTTGCGGAAATAAAAGGTAGAAGGAGCTTATCCATCTGATACCATGTAAGAATTTGGGTGTTTAGACATGAAAAATTCTCAAGAACGTGAAGAACATGAGAGAGAGAGAGAGAGAGAGAGAGAGAGAGAGAGAGAGAGAGAGAGAGAGTTTTTCTTGTTAACTTAGATTAAAGTTACAGGAGATTTTAAAAATCAAATTAAAGAGAAGATCAACTCTATTATCCTGCAGGTTCTTCAGAAGGTTAGAGAAAGAGATTGCACACTTCCATAGGATTAAGATGAGTTGTAAGTAATCTCTCTCCTTCCCTTTAATTCCAGCAGTTATGTAGACTTGGAGACACTTTCTAGAAGCTTTTAATCTCTTTCTTGTATACTCATGTCTTCATTTTGATATGTATGTCGATAGCACTTTCTGGATGGATGAGTAACTGTGGATATTTTTTGATGGATAAGAACCTGTGGATAACTTCTTATGGATAAGTACTTGTGGATAGTTTATTTATTTATTTTTTTTTTTGCTTTTATTTCAATACAGCATCGGTTTTGAAATAATATCGTCTAAAGACAATCTTATTATATAAAATTGAATGCGCTTAAAATGAGTATATCGTGTGTTAAAATTATATTTTACCATAGTACATGGTAATAATATAGATTGTAGGATGTAAGAATACAATCATACCAACTAAAAGAAGACTTCATATTCTTTTAGTTGGTATGATTGTATTGACACATCAGACGATCAAAATTATTAGCAACATCTATCACGGTATGATGAATTATAATCTTGACACATGTAATACTCATTTTAAGCGCGTACAACTTTATATAGTGTGAATGAATTTAGACAAGAACATTACAAGATATATCCATATTAAGACTCACACGTTACATTACAAGAACTCATCGGTAGATCGCCAGCTGTTACCGTCGTTATTCTGTCTGTTACGGACATAAACGACGGAATAATGATGAAAATAATCAGTTATCTACAGGACATCCATAAAACAAATCCGTCATAATTCTATCATTCTATCGTACATTATCGATGAAATTACAATGCCAATGTTACGACGACAACTTTTGTCAGTATTACGTCCATCGATATTCTTTTGGTAATAAACCGATGGAATACCGATAGATTATTTAATATTTAACAAAAAATTTAATATGATAAAATAAAACTTAATTAAAATTAAAATAAATAATAATAACAATAATAATTAAACAATAATTAAAATGAAAACATTGATTTTTTTTAAATCAAATATTCAAAAAATTAAAATACAATAAATTAAAGCAAAATTCGGTATTCTTCAATGCTCGAGGAGCAGATCGGGCTCCTTCTTTTATGGTAAGCGTTTAAACTTCTCAATGGTGACTTCTCTGAATTTCACTGTTGCTTCTCCCACACTAGTTCTCATTTCTTTCGTAAGATCAAAAGAAGACTACACGAGTGTCAGAAATAGCAGAAGTGTAAAACTTACAATTACAGATCTAAAACCAAAAATGTTAGTGAAAAATTTTATCAAATTTACAGTTACAAGAACGAACATAAGTCTTTATTTTCGAGTTGAACACGAGTTTATCAAGTCAGTTATAGTAAGCATTGTTAACATTCGATATTGCTGCAAGGGATACTTGAGATAAATTTTCGAGCTGGACACAAGTTTCTAAACGACAACCAAACTGTTGGTTAGTTGAGCGAATCTGATTTCGTAAAACATTGTGCTTACGAAAGTGGTTGAAACTCTTTGTGTTCCAAGCAAATAAAGTCTTCACGACATTAGTGTCTCCGTAAGGAGACATAGTTTGTTTTTTTTGGAACCTGTAGAGTGTTTTGATCTTTATGGGTTACAACCCCCTTGGTCTTGGGTTTTGCTCGTGTACTATAGCGAGAAGTTTTACATTTATTATTGGAATAAACGCTTCAAATTCAGCCTTTAAAAGTTGACTTTCCTCTTTAACAACATCTAGTTCGTCTTTTGTATTCAAGTCCTCGGAAAGTAGTTCTAAATGGGATAAAGAAATTGTTTCAGCTGAGTTGTTAGCGAGGGGACATGAGTTGAGTGATGATGATGAGGTGCAGCCTTGTCTAACCATAGTAGCTAAGTCATTTGTAGGGGAAAAGAGGTTTTTGGAGGTTCCAAACTATCGGAGGAAGCATCGTGAGCCTCGGTAAGATGTGTTATAGGATGATCCTCGAATGAATTATCGCTTGTAATTTGGTGCGAGTGAATTGCAGTTGCCGTAGTTATTATGGCTGGAAGTGGTACGCCAGTAGCCGGCTCATAAGGTGTAATTAATTCATGGTTTGAAAAAGGTATTGTAGGCGAGGTGGATAATGCGAGTTGTGAAAATCAAGAGGAAAGATGAAGAAGATGAAGTTTTGTTTTATTGATTTTCACCAAATGGTTTCGGTTACAAAAGGTTTCAACTTATAGAGAAAGATAAAACAATAATCTGCTGACAAGTGTCTCAATCATGTCAATTCATCAATCCCTAGAGCATCAAATCGTTGTTCATAGGGAGAAGGGAAACCGTACGAAGCTCCAACTTTTTCACAGAGGATGCTCTGTTTTTGTCCTCTTCGACAGCTTCAGATGACCGTTGGTGGCTGGTGGGCTTGATGGGCTGAGAGTTGTAATGTTGAGCTGTTGAAGTCTTGATGGGCTGAGAGTTGTGAGAGTTGTGATGTTGGGTTGTCGAAGTCTTGTTTTGTTGTGGAGGCTTTGAAGACTTTGAAGACTCTGTCTCAAATGGAGTCTTTCCTTTAATAGCCCCTCTCAAACTTGGGGTTGGGTGAACGGAAACACCAAGTTTGTACCGCAAGGAGGTAAATGCAGGAGCTGGTAGCGACTTTGTAAAGATATCTGCGAGCTGCTGGTGAGCTGGAATATGCTTAACCAATAGTGAGCCAAGTGCAACACGTTCCCAGACATAGTGATGCTGAGTTTCAAAATGCTTTGAACGTGAGTGATAAGCCGGATTTGCTGATAAATATACAGAGGATATGTTATCACCATAGAGTTCTTGTGTTGCTGGCTGAGGCACACCAAGTTCCTGTAATACAAAGCTAATCCATGTTAATTCAGAGGCTGTATCAGAAAGGGAACTGTATTCAGCCTCAGTGGAGCTTTTGGACACAGTTTCTTGTTTCTTTGAAGACCATGAGACAAGATTGTTCCCAAGGAAGGTGCAATAACCACCTGTAGACCTTCTAGTTGACTTACAACCTGCCCAGTCACTGTCACTATATCCTCTTAGTGTACAGTCTGTGTTGCTGTTGAATGAAATTCCCATATCAATGGTTCCTTTCACATAGCGTATAATGCATTTGAGGAGGTTGAAGTCAGACTTTGTGGGTGAGTGCATCTTTTGACAGACGAAATTGACTGCAAATTGTATATCTGGCCTGGTTAAGGTAAGATATTGGAGCTTGCCTGCTAAACTTCGAAAATAAGTGGGGTTTGGGAATGGAACAGTTTGATCAGGGACCTTGTCAAGCTAGACAGGGAGAGGTGTTGAGACAGGGGAACAGTCAGTCATGGTAGAGAGAGCTAGAAGGTCTTCTGCATATTTCTTTTAAGAGAGAAAGAGCCCCTCTGAATGGAACTGAGCTTGAACGCCTAAAAAGTAATGGAGTTTCCCTAAGTCCTTCATTTTAAACTACTTATTCAGTTCAACAAACAGGTTCTTGATCAGACCTGAGCTGTTGCCTGTTATGATCATATCATCCACGTACAAGAGGAGAAGAATAATGTTGTTGTCTTGTTTGCAGATAAACAAAGAGGGGTCTCTAAGACTGCAGGTGAATCCAAATTCCATCAGAAAAGTACTAAATTTATCAAACCAGGCCCTTGGAGACTGTTTAAGTCCATAGAGAGATTTGTGAAGGTGACACACATAATCAGGTTTACTCTTGTCTTTAAATCCTGCTGGTTGATGCATATAAACAGTTTCAATGAGATCTCCATGCAAGAATGCATTCTTGACATCTAATTGTTTTATATCCCACTTCATTATTGTTGCAAGATGAAGTACTAATCTTACTGTTGCAGTCCTTACAACTGGGCTGTATGTTTCCAAGTAATCTATTCCTTCTTCTTTGTTAAAGCCATTAGCAACTAACCTTGCTTTCAGCTTGTCCAGGGACCCATCTGCATTGAGCTTTACCCTGAATACCCATTTACTGCCTAGAATGTGCATTCCTGGTTGTTTGGGAATCAGTGTCCAAGTTTTTGTTTCATTGCAGGTGTTTAATTCTTCTTGCATTGCTGCAGTCCAACTTGGGTCCTTTAAAGCTTCTGTTACTGTTCTAGGCTGAGGATAAGAGATCTTATGGGTTAGAAGTGCATATCTTGGATTTGGTTTAAAAATACCATCTTTTGACCTTGTTGTCATTCTGTGTTGAGGCTGAGATTCAGGTTGGTGGTCAGAATTGACATCTGCTTGTGGTTCTGATTGAAACTGAATTGGTGATTGAGCTCCTGCATTGTCTGTCCTTGCTGGTGATGAATGAGAGCTGTTGCCTATAGGAATGGGATCTGTGCCCACCGTACACTCAGGACTCTCATCAACACTTGAAGTAGACAGTGCAGGAGATTCAGATTGTTGAGGAAAGTGATCTTCAGAAGTTTTAGGTTGAAGTCCAATCTGGGAAGGTGGAGTGGCTGGTGCTTGTGGTTGAGATAGGCTAATTGTTGTTGCTGGTACCATCTTGAGCCAAGCATTAGTGAGTGGTGTATTCTGTGGCTCTTGAAGACTTGAATAGATTGATGTATAAGGGAAGCTTGATTCATCAAAAACAACATGTCTACTGATGTAGACTCTGCCGGTAGGGGGAAACAAACATCTATATCCTTTATACTTATAGTTATAACCAAGGAAGACACATTTTAGGGACTTTGGGTCAAAATTATTTCCTGCATAATCTCGGAGCATTGGATAACAGACACATCCAAAGCTTCTAAGTGCAGAATATATTGGAGCTTTTCCATGTAGATTTTCAAAAGGACTTGCTTTGCTGTCTAAGATTGTTGAAGGTAGCAGATTGATCAAGTAATTTGCAGTGAAAAAGGCATCAACCCAAAATTTCTTGGGAAGGTGACTTTGAAATAGCATTGTCATTCCTAACTCAGTGATGTGCCTGTGCTTCCTTTCAGCAAGGCCATTCTGCTGAGGTGTGTGAGGACAAGATATAAAATGTTGTATTCCAGAAGCTTGTAAGTGAGTAAGAAATGCATTACTGGTGAATTCACCACCACCATCACTTTGAAATGTACCAATTTTTGTCTGAAATTGGTTTTCAACAAGTTTTTGGAATGAAACAAATGTTAAGCAGAATTCAGATTTCATCTTCAAAGGATAGAACCAACAATACCGAGAGTAGTTATCAATGAAGATTACATAGAAACGAAATCCCTGAACAGAAACTATTGGAGAGGGACCCCATAGATCACAGTGTATCCTCTCTAATGGTCTTGATGCAGAGAATGTAGATGCAGTAAAGGGAAGTCTTGCACTCTTTCCTAGTGGACAGGGTGAACACATTCCATTTGTCTGCTTATTGACATTGATAAACTTTTTACTTGCAAGATACTGGAGAATTTCATTGTTTAGATGGCCAAGCCTCCTATGCCAAACTTCATCATTGGTACTGATTTGTCTGGTAGAATAGAAAGCTCCTATATGTGGATTCTCCAGTAAGTAAAGACCCTCAAGGATTTTTCCTAGTGTCAGGACTTTCTGTGTTGTTTTGTCCTTCACAATTACATTATCAGAATCAAAAGTGAAAGCACGGGGGTAATCAGTTGTAACTTTTGATACAGATAAAAGAGATTTTTCTATGCTTGGACATACAAGAACATCTTTCAGAGGGATTGTACCTGACGTTGATGGAAGTTCAGCTGAGCCTATGTGGGTGATTGGCAGGAAGTTCCCATCACCAACCATTACAGAATCATTTCCAGTGTATGGCTTGACTTGGTTCAGACGTTGAGTATTATTGGTGATGTGTGCTGTGGCTCCAGTATCTGGATACCATTCACTACCTGAGCTGTCTGACACATCTGTTATTCTCATAGCTGTTAGGGCAGTTGAGACATCTTCATACTGATAACTGTTGCAAAACCTATGCCAGCACTGAATGGCTGGATGACCAACTTTGCCACAGATTTGGCAGATTGGTCTTGTTTCTTAGGATGTAAGAGCTCTTTGGTTAGAGATTTGTTGATGAAAGCCACGACCCCTTGTTGAGAAGGACCTTCTGCCTCTGCCTCTGCTTCCAGCTCTGCCATATTGGTCAAGTCTACCAAACTGCTGGTTTCTTTTTCTGTTGTCAAAGTAACCTGTGTTATCTGTTACAGCAGTATGAAAGGCTAGATGGGGTGAAACAGTCTGCGTTTCTGTGTATTTTAGAAGTCTTTCTTCAAAACCCAATAGTTTGAATGTAACATCTTCATAGGATGGTGCTGGAAAGAGGTCCAGAGAACCTTCAATAGAGGTAATGATGGGTTCATACTCTCTACTTAGGCCGTGTATGGCAGAAAAGATCTTCATTTGCTCAGTGACTGGGCTCCCAACAGACAAGAGCTGGTCACAGTAGTGTTTGATTTCTCTGAGATACTCTGGCATAGATTTCTCACCTTTCTGGATTTTTTTGCAGACGACGTTGTAGTTCAAAGGTGCGAGATGAAGACACGCGATTGAAGTAATTTGCAAGAGCTGTCCAAACCTCCTGGGATGTTTTTGTTCCGACTACTACACTCATGATATCTTCAGAGAATGAACCGAGAAGCCAAGACATGACAACTTGGTCTGCCTGTAACCAAGAAGTATAGTCAGGGTTCGGTATTTCATTCACACGACCTTCTATCTGAGGGACAGTGAGGGTTTCTGCAGGTTTTGGAAAATTTCCATTAATGAATCCCAACAGAGACTGTCCAGAGAGAAAAGTCTCAAATTGTGATTTCCACAAGATATAGTTCTTGTCCGTGAGCTTGATGGTCACGCAGTTTGAGATGTTAAGAGTAGGGCAATGATAGAGCACATGATTTGCATCCATGGCTCTGATACCATGAAAATCAAGAGGAAAAATGAAGAAGATGAAGTTTTTTTTATTGATTTTCACCAAATGGTTTCGGTTACAAAAGGTTTCAACTTGCTGACAAGTATCTCAATCATGTCAATTCATCAATCCCTAGAGCATCAAATCGGTTGTGCATAGGGAGAAGGGAAACCGTACGAAGCTCCAACTTTTTCACAGAGGATGCTCTGTTTTTTTCCTCTTCGACAGCTTCAGATGACCGTTGGTGGCTGGTGGGCTTGATGGGCTGAGAGTTGTAATGTTGAGCTGTCGAAGTCTTGATGGGCTGAGAGTTGTGAGAGTTGTGATGTTGGGTTGTCGAAGTCTTGTTTTGTTGTGGAGGCTTTGAAGACTTTGAAGACTCTGTCTCAAATGGAGTCTTTCCCTTAATAAGTTGGATGATGTTTTGATGTTGGAAAGGCTCAATACCTGCATATTGGCTGGGATCGTGGTGTTGGGCATATTTCATAGCTTTGGATTCGATAGTGACTTCACCAACCGTAGCGGACACTTCGTGTACATTGGATGTTGAGTCTGATTTATGCTTCTTACACTCTTTCGTTTTGTGTCCCCAAACACAACAACTTGAGACTATTGGGGTAACCATGGATATGATACCCGCACCTCTATACCCGCACCTCTTTATCCTTGCCTTCAAGCTTCATTCTTTCTGTAAGTTCTTTTTCGAGTTAACAAAAATGAAGAATTGTGCCACATCCAATCACATACATCTCTTGATCCTAAGATGAAGCTTCTTTGCTTCCCCTACAAGGTTTCTGAGAAACTTAAGTATAGGTTGAGACAAGAGTGAGTTGGGAACATCATGAAAATCAACCCAAAAAGGAATAGAAGCAAGATTGGGTTTCGTTTGAGCAGTAGTTGGCGACCATTCTTGAACTATGAACAAGACATCGGCTATATGCCAGTATTTTCCTGTGAAAATTCTATTCTGCATCTCTGAAGAATCAATCCAGAGTAGAACCGTTTCATTTTTCATAATCTGAACATCCACTATTGAGATTTTATTTGGCGAACTCCAAATTCGGTTTACCGTCGCGTGTACCTTTCAAATGTGAAGAGAACCAAACAAGTACTTGGACTAGAGTGGTTCAGTTTCAGTGAGAAGAGAAGAAGGAATTGCAACTGTAGCAACTCAGTTGATGAGACGACATAAAGCTTTTGGAATCGACAATAAAAGGTGTGAGGAGTCCACAATTTGTGACCAGGGCACTTTTGTAATCAGTGTATAAGCAGTGTCTCCACCGGCGAAAGGAGAAAGTGGTGACAACATGACCAGAAAGCAGAGCATAGCCGACCGTTGGTGTCATACGGATGAAGTTGTAAAATGTAGACATCGCTTTTGCATCGCCTCTACGAAATAGAGAAAAACATATCTTCACCACAGAAAATGTATATTCCAATCTAACATTCTAAAGATTCTAACACCTACCTCTAACAACTCTAACGCCTAAATCTATCATATTCTAACATATCCTAAAACCCTAAATCTAACATATTCTAAGATATCTTAAAACCCTAAATCTAACAAAACCTACAGTGAACCGGTTGGTTGTTTGAATTCGCCCAGAAGACGCCGTCAACTGCCATGCATCTCCCTAAAGTTACCATTTTTTCTCTCCTCTATTCACGAAATGAAGAAGAAGATTCGGGTTTCTTCTTTTAATCATATAAACTGACGGAATAGTACGTCGTTAATCCGTTGGTTTTTACTAAATATTTGTTGCGCTCCGGTTCACAAATCTTTTGGAAAACATTTTCCCACATTTATTTTTCACATTTTTGGGTTTTCTGTCGAAAACTACTGACAAATTATCGACACATTTGCATTCGCATTATTAACATTCGCATTATTAACTCATAACCCGACGAATTACCGATGATAGCTTTATAACGACTATCGGTAATCCCTCTGCGTGTGTTCTTCGTGTTCGTTATTTAAATTGATGGATTATCGATGATCCTCATATGGTTTTCATCGATAATATACCGATTTATGTTGTTATTTATTCTTTTTAGGGTTTACCGATTAAATAATTATGTGAACAACAATAGTTATTAAAAGACTAAAGTTATGTGGAATATTAGATTTAATAAAAATTATACTTATCTCATTAGTGACATGTATTATATGTCACAAATAATTTGGTTAAAACGTTTAACTTATCAAAATATATGTTGTTTCTAAAAATACATACTTTATATTATTGATTACTTACTAATTCATTATTTCAAGTAGTATAAATGATCAATTGTTGTGTATTCCTATGATTTTTTATGTTTAGGGCTTAGGGATTAGGGTATAAACTAAACTAACAGAATAATAACATATATTCTGTCAGTAATTTAGATTTTAGTTAATGAGTCAGTTTACAGTAGGATGTGAACCAGTAGTCCTAGCTATTTTGGCATAACGTTCAGCAGACGCTACCCGTAGCTGAGCAATATCAGTAAAAAAATGAGAAGTCCTAATAGCTAACATGTGTCATTTTAGAAATAGCATCAAGTAAAGCATGAGCTTAAGCCATAACTGGGGATATCGTTGGAGGAATTGTTGCATAGCATATCAGAAACGGTTGTAGTACGGATTGATGATTGTCAAATAGAGCCAATGCTATCCCAGCAGGTGACTCGTCAGAAAGCCAAGAACCATCAATAAAACAGCTTTAATGAGAGGTGGGTGTGGGAATATGAGAGGGGAGGGGTTGGAGACGTGTAGGGAAGGAGACTGTTGTGGGATGGATTCCCAAAGTAGAGCATCTAGTAGAGCTTTTGCGTTTATCCTTGTAGAAGAGATCATTCTGGCTTTTTTGCAACGCCAGGCGAAAGAACTAATCGGAAGTAATGGGTCAGGGTTAGAGGCCATATGGCGGTTAACGAGGAGTATAGCTTTGAGGTTCTGCTCGACTACGGATGATGAGATGTATTTAGGACGAAGATTGTGCAATGGGGACAGATCCCAGACTTCACGACTCAAACAACAAAGAAAGAGCACATGGTTTGTTGTTTGATCATTATCTCTACAAAGAGGGCATAGTCGTGGGATGTGTACGCTACAATGAGCAAAATTGGTCAAAGTTGGGAGGCGATGATGTATGGAATTCCACCAAAACAGTTTAATTTGCGAGGGAAATGGACATATCCATAATCGTCAGAAAAGAGAAGGATTGGTCAGGGAGGTGACATAACGACGGAGGTCAAAGAATTATGGAAATGATATCTTGATTTGACTGAATAACAAGCGGTTTGAGGAAAAGTCCAACAAAGAGTATCCAATGCATTCTGATTAGAAGAGTGGATAGAGAGGATGACTGACATATCATCTTCATGAAAAACATGATTGATGTGCTCATGAATCCACTAAGAAGTGTTGATATCAATAAAAGTATCAAGAAATGGTTGGGAGGTGAACTACAAATCAGGTTCTGGACGAGCGGGGCGTGGCTTTGGAGATGGTAACCAGTTTTGCTGAAAGGGATTAATGGTAGAACCCTGGGCAACAACATGGAGGCAGCCATTTCAGATGAGCTTTATGCCATGTGATAACTCTCTCCAAATAGCACTTGGCCGACTACCAAGAGTGGAGTTAAATATATTTGTAGGGCGAAAGTACTTATGTTTATAAATGTGGAAAAAAAAAGCCAATCATGGTCTGTTAGTATTCGCCAACATTTCTTAGCTAGTAAAGAAATATTAAAATGCCGTAAATCACAAAATCCGAAACCTCCATCACGTTACGATTGAGTGAGACATCGCCACGAGATCCATGGTTTGCATTTTCAGTTAGGGGTAGTGGACCACCAAAATTGACCAATAGACTTGGTGAGAGCAGTGAGGATCGTGGTGGGCACCAAAAATAGGAAATTTTGTAAGTTGGGAAAGTCCTGAGGATGACTTTAATCAGAACTTCTTTCGCCGGATTCATAAAAAAACGTGTGGACCAGCCTTGGATCTTTTTCTAGATATTATCTTGAATGTATTGGAAAATCTGGCGTCCATAACGGCTTTGCACAGCCGAAAGTCTAAGGTGCGGGCCAAAGCTGGTAGAAAGTGGAATATGTAGGAGGTTAGAAAGAGCCTTATTGGCATAGTTGACTTCTTCACCTGTGTGATAAGCATAGGTCGCTGACGTATCCAACAAAGTTTGATATTCATTGATTGAAGCGCGACAAAAATTTAGAGAGTCAACAGTAAAGAATATATGTGATATCGATGGACCACCTCTGCCACGGAAGATATTAGCTGGTGGAAGGTAAGATAACCCTTCTGAACAGAAGAGATAGAGGTAAGGAGAGAGTGGGTCACTCTGACAAAGACCACGCGTTGGAGTGATTTTCCCGTAAAGAACTCCATTGATTAGAACCGAGGAGATGGACTTTAGAATCGACAGGCACCATTTTGAAGAGAATCCAAGCCTGAACATAATGGCCTCAATAAAAGACCATTCCACCTTATCAAAAACCTTGATAGGCGAGGAAATGATGTTTTAACATGCGGACTGTAAGAGATGCGGATTGTAAGAGAGTAAAGATTTTTTTGTGTAATTTAGATATTAATGACAGATTATAATTGGTTATAATTTGAACGACAAGATTATGACGACTCCGAAGGACGTAAAAAAAAACTGACGGAAATCTGACAGTGGTTATCCCGGTTATTTTTCGGTTGGAAATTCATCAGTATTTTTACCGACAGAAGCATTTGTCATTTTTTATGTCTATTTCTCCTTTGTTTTCTTGTAGAGGCAAAGATAGATCACGAATTCACGAATTAAATATATTTTCGCTGGATGCTGCATGAAGGAATCAAAGACAATATCATGAAGATACTATGACTACTCTTTGATGTATATATTCTAAAACGACTTAGAAGACATCCAATGATCCTTCTTCCACAATGTGAGTACACTCACACAAACACTAACACAAGAACCAAGTTCACTGTACCGCCTCACCATTGAACTACAATCATGTACCCAAACCAACACGTATTACTTGTTGATGTCCTCATTCCTCAATGACATAGAAGACAAAATTTGTATCCTCCTTCCATAATGCGAGTACACGCACAAAACACTAATACAAGAATCAGGTTCACCATACCGCCTCAATGGTGCACTACTATTCGATAAACAAACCCAGACATACTATTCAATTGATTAAATTCGTGGTACGCTTATTTATCTATTCAAAGATTCTATGTTTTATTTTTTTATTTTACTAGTGGTTTTTTTTTTCTTCAAAACGGCCATTTTATTAGTGTTTTTATTTTATGAACTTATAATATTCTATTATATATACTCTCAGTTTATGATTATTTCTTATATGTAAAAGTATTAAAAATTCAAACAAAAAAAAGACAAAACGGCGGTCTAGACATCTGGTCCAAGCCACCGGTTTTGCAAAAATCATCGATGGTGTGAAAATCGGCCGTTTAAACCACCACTAAAAACCACAGAAAACATATCGACCAATATATCTAAATTTTCTCTGTTTACTTATTCATTATAGCACAAATACCTATTATTAACTCCTTCGTGGGTTATTTTTGACCAAGACAGTGAAATTTTAGTCCGGGAGGGAACTGTCGCTAACCATGTTATTATTTTTGATGTTTTATTTTTAGCCATTGAATTTCATTCATCATTCATATTTCTGTATTTTACACGTTTTAAACATATTTGTTATCATTTTGCTTATGTTTTGCATCATTATGTTGCATTAATAGTTCTTTATAGTCACTTTGCATGTTTAGGATAGTTTTGTATGAGTTTTGCATACGTGTTGCATTTTAGAGTTGAATCAGATACTTAGGAAGCTTTTGGAACAATATGGACAAGTTGAAGAAGGACAAGTGTTGGCGTGGACATTCAACTCATCCATTGGCCGAGTCAAAACACTTAACAATGAGAAAAGGTGCAACCAAGACATAGGAGTGGACTGAAGAAGAAAGAAAAGGAAGGGCTTGATTGCAAAAGGAGTAAAAGATGAAAAGGAAAAAGGAGATTTAGGAGTTAGCTTGGAAAAGGAAAAATAAGAAATGGAAACTTGCTAATTTAAAAGAAAAAGGAAGAAAGGCATTATGGAAAGAGACTGGTGAGATTTCTAGGGTTGAACCATGTATAAAAGGAGGTGAAGACGTGAGAAAAAGATTAGGTTTTCCAGCGGCTGAATGTTGAGAGGTTTTGAGCGATTAAGAGAGAAACGAGTTTTTTGTGTCTGTAGGGTCTAACAAATAGAAGTGTTAGATTAAGAAGGTTAGGAGAAAAACAAATCAGTGAAAAAGAAACAAACTGTATTTGTGTTTACTCTTAATAAAGAAAAGTGTTTTTGGAAGAGATTGTTTGTTGTTACGAATACTTTGCATTTTCAATTGGTATCAGAGAGGGTATCTATCAAGAAATCAAGATTTCTACTTAAACAGGTGAGATCCTGAAGATGGAAAATTTACAGCAAACAAATACAAGAGGTGTGTTATTGGACCCTGACAATTCTGGCTGGTGGAAGGTTCAAATTCGCGAACACATCAAGGGAATTGATGAAGATGCCTGGAAAATGGTTGAGGAAGGATGGTCTGCACCACAGATAAAAAATGAAGAAGGAGAGTTGGTTGCTAAACCAAAGGCTGAATGGACAGTCACGGAAAAAACTATGTCGAAATACAACTCCAGAGCTCTAACAGCAATCTGGATCTCCTTGACCAAAGATCAATTCAAGAGAGTTCAAGGATGCACCACTGCAAAGGATGCCTGGGTGATACGCTCCTGGATCAACTCTGTTAAAGGCCCAAAGAACAACAACCCAACAGCTTGGAATCGAGCTGTCTCGAACGTGGAATAGGACTCGGACAGACTTGGTTAGCCTCAGACAAGGCTGGAAATTGTCTCGGACAGGTCTTTGGCTCATCTCGGACAGGTCTTATGGCCTACGGTATGGCCCGAAGGCTCGGTTGTCTCGGTAAAGGATGAGGACAGCCGCGACACAAGGCTGGACAGCCTTAGTTGATGGCTCGGATGGTTACGGTATGAAGAAAGGGTCGAGACTTTTGGTAAAGAATCTAGCCGAAGGTTTTGTGAAGTGTTTGTGGTGATTGTGAGATGATTTTGTGGATAGAATTGTATGGAGAACTTGATTGTTTTATGAATCAAACAATCAAGATGTTGTAAACTTCCTGGATCTCTTACATATATAGGTTGTCGGGATTCTAAATCCAATGAGCAAGATAAATTCAAGATTGTTTTTCTCAAACAACATAAAGGGTTTTTGACATAAAACTTGCTAAATAAAAAGAGAGAGTTCGAACCCTATATATAGGCACATGAGCCTTGGAATTCTCCTAACATATTCCCATTACTTAAGGAAAAAGGAAAAGAAGTAAAAGAAATAAAAAATGCCCATTAATGAATGGGAATGGAAATCAACTTATAGAAGCTAAGCCTTGGAAGGCAAGTTTCAGCTTCTAGAAGCCGTTCTTTATTTTCGCCAAGTGTCTATTTTTAAATAGACACTTATTCCAAATTCTTTTCAGAAAGCTTTAACGAAGTGGATAAAGTGCCTCGTTAAAACCTTAGTGATTGAACAAAAACCCAATGCGGGAAAAAGTGATCATCTCGACTAAGGACAAAAGAGTACAGTCATTACCCACTTAGCTAACTGATCAGAGATCTGGTTCTTCTGGAACTTCAAGCCTGAACAACTGATTGATGTTGCAAGCTTGATCTTCATCTTATGAATGTTGCATCACGTGGGCCTGGTTAGCCAGCGCTCTTGCCTTTGATCTCCTCCATCATTAAGCCATGCAGCTTATATGGATATGGATGAGGAATAGTTTTTCGGTTCAGCTTCTGAACCATAACTTCACTAGCTGCATTAGTGCAGCTTCCACTATCAATGATCAAAGAACAGACCGTTGATTTGATGAAACATCGAGTATGGAATAAGTTCTCTCTTTGGCATGCCTTTTCATTCTGGTTCTGTACGCTTAGAGTCCTTCTCGTGAGTAACACCTCTCCAATAGCCGCATATGCTTCTTCTTCTTCTTCAATTTCGGATCCAGTATCTGATTCTTCTTCAGGTACGATTTCTCCATCTTCTCTAAGGAAAAACACCTTCTTGTTGGGACATTCTCTTGCATAATGTCCCATTTCTTGACATCTGAAACACCGAGTTTGAGATAAAGAAGTTCCAGTTCTTGTTTTACCTCAGTGTTTGGATTTTCCTCTTTAGTAATGGCTGGTTTCGGATTGAGACTAGGCCTTGAGGTTGAGAATTCTTTCGGTTTAGAGGCTGGTGGTGCAAATCTAGGCTTGACAAACTGCCTCTTGTTCTGAGCTTCAATTAGTTCAGCCTTGTGAACCATCTCTTCCATGTTGTGATAACTCTGAAGCTCTAAATTGTCTTGAATGTCTTGGTTAAGACCTCCTAGAAACCGTGACATGAACATATCTTCTCCTTCACTAAGATCAGCTCGAATTAAAAGAGTTTCGAGCTCTTGGAAATAATCTCGGACGGTTCTTGTTCCTTGAACTAGCTTTCGAAGCTTGCTCAAAATTTCTCTATGGTAATAGGCTGGAACAAATTTTTGCCTCATCTGAACCGTTAGCTCATCCCAAGTAGTTATGGGAGGCTCTCCAGACCTTAGTCTAATTATTTCCAATTGTTCCCACCATAACAAAGCATATCCACTGAATTCAGAAACAGCGATTTTTACTTTGTTTATGTTATAAGTTCCTTAACATAATTCCATTTTCCTTTCACAGTCTAGATAGACTTCGGGTTCGTTCATTCCTAGGAATGATGGAAACTTGATCTTCATGTGCTTTAACTGCTGATGTGCAGGATCATGAAAGTCTCGGTTATTCCTTGGAGCTCTATGTCTGATGCTGCTACCATAGCTATGGTCTGACACCTCTTCTTCATCAGAAGACACACGATCTGAACCATGACCTTGGTCTCGGTTTCTTGTAATTTTTGAACCAGCTCTAGTTCTGAAGGATGAGTCGTCTTTCTTTGGTTTAGAGGACTCTCCCATATGTCCTTTTCCTTTTGCAATTCGGTTGAACTCAGATGGAGTAGGCGTTGGACTTTTATAGACTCATTGATTCAACCTTGTCTTTGAGTTGCTCGATCTGTTGTAACAAGACCGCATTGTTTGCTTGAATTTTTTCACCCATCAACCGGTTCAGGGTCTCCATTGCTTCTGCAGATAGTTCCATGGTACCTGAATACCAAGAAACTTGCACCAGTAATTTGTTCAAAGAAAACAAACAAACAACATAAAAACTTTGAGATAATCAATTTCTGAAAATTTCTAGGTGCTCTATATGCAATCTAAGAAAGAAAATCGGATTAATAACCTAATGCAATTTTAAGATTCTAATTCTTTAAACTAATCTAGATGATTTTAAAACAACTAACAACCTAATGCAAATTCAAGATCCTAAATCTTTAACCTAAACTAGATGAATTCAAGCAATCTAACAACCTAAAATACTTTGCAAATTTCCGGTTCTTTAATCTAACCTAAAAGAAAATAACAACTAAAACTTAGGGTTCTCTAACCTAATAACCAACCAGAAACTTTTGAAAGAAATAAGAGAAATTAGGGTTTCAGAGATTGCTCAACCTTTGGTACAAAGTTGGCTCTGATACCACTTGATACGCTCTTGGATCAACTCTGATAAAGGCTCAAAGAACAACAACCCAACAACTTGGAATCGAGCTGTCTCGGATGTGGAATAGGACTCAAACAGACTTGGTTAGCCTCGGACAAGGCTTGAAATTGTCTCGGACAGGTCTTCGACTTGTCTCAGACAGGTCTTATGGCCTACGGTATGGCCCGAAGGCTCGGTTGGCTCGGTAAAGGATGAGGACAGCCGCGACACAAGGCTGGACATCCTTAGTTGATGGCTCAATGGCTTTGATGGTTACGGTATGAAGAAAGGGCCGAGACTTTTGGTAAAGAATCTAGCCGAAGGTTTTGTGAAGTGTTTGAGGTGATTGTGAGATGATTTGTGAATAGAATTGTATGGAGAACTTGATTTTTTTATGAATCAAACAATGAATATGTTGTAGACTTCCTGGATCTCTTACATATATAGGTTGTCGGGATTCTAAATCCAATGAGCAAGATAAATTCAAGATTGTTTTTCTCAAACAACATAAAGGGTTTTTGACATAAAACTTGCTAAATAAAAAGAGAGAGTTCGAACCCTATATATAGGCACATGAGCCTTGGAATTCTCCTAACATATTCCCATTACTTAAGGAAAAAGGAAAAGAAGTAAAAGAAATAAAAAATGCCCATTAATGAATGGGGATGGAAATCAACTTCTAGAAGCTAAACCTTGGAAGGCAAGTTTCAGCTTCTAGAAGCCCTTCTTTATTTTTGCCAAGGGTCTATTTTTAAATAGACACTTATTCCAAATTCTTTTCAGAAAGCTTTAACGAAGTGGATAAAGTGCCTCGTTAAAACCTTAGTGATTGACCAAAAACCCAATGCGGAAAAAGTGATCATCTCGACTAAGGACAAAAGAGTACAGTCAATTACCCACTTAGCTAACTGATCAAAGATCTGGTTCTTCTGGAACTTCAAGCATGAACAACTGATAGATGTTGCAAGCTTGATCTTCATCTTCTGAATGTTGCATCACAAGAAAAGGTAAAGCTGCTACAAACAGCTCTGGCTGAGAAAGAAGAAAGTCTCGATTGAACGAACAACTGAGGAACATCAAGATGCTAACTAAGGGAACTAAAGATCTGGACAAGGTACTTGTTATGGGCAGAGACAATGAGATAAGTTACGGTTTGGGCTCTCAAGGACACACTAAAGGATCCTCGTCGTTTGTCAGATCGTCAGTCAGTCATGCAGCAGAATTGATGAAAAAAGAGCAGGTGAGTAAAGTCATCAATCAAAGAAGGCACTACAAACAGAACTGGTCAGTGATCGTATGTGCTTCTAATATAGAAAACCAGGACACTACAAAGCCCAATGTTATCGCTGGGAAGCTAGGTTGTACCA